>JACXGJ010000383.1:114702-132694 GCA_016801105.1 Esox niger
GTGCGTAAACAGGCCATATACTGTACACACAGAGGTGCGTAAACAGGCCATATACTGTACACACAGAGGTGCGTAAACAGGCCATATACTGTACACACAGAGGTGCGTAAACAGGCCATATACTGTACACACAGAGGTGCGTAAACAGGCCATATACTGTACACACAGAGGTGCGTAAACAGGCCATATACTGTACACATATAGGTGTGTAAACAGCTCACTGCGCTGTAGTATTAACAGGGTGGAGTTCCGCAATTATTCCACATGAGTCATAGATACTCAGTGCATCAGTCTGACCTGTCCCCCCCATCCCTACCCCAGGTACCTGTAGCATCTTCTTGTGTGTGGCGTTCTTGCCGTACTCCCGGCACAGCTGCTCATTGAGGGCCTGCAGCTCACGGCCAAACTGGATCATCCTCTCTGTGGCCGCCTGGTTCCCTCCGCAAAGCTGTCTGGAGGCACAGCTGTCCTCTACAAGGACACACAGCGAGTGGCAGGGTCAGAGGGCAGCCACGGACCGACGGTGCTTTTTACATGGCATTTCACACATGAACACACGCCACTCCATGTACAGAGGATGGATACAGACGTTTAATCACACTCATTTTCATAATGTTAGTTTGGCCCAGAGACCTTTCATAACAGGAGGGGAAAAACACTGCCGTCTAATTCATTCAGTAACCTTGACGACACTAACATCTGCCTGACTGGATTATGGTTGAGCTCAATTTAGCAACACACATCCCCAGATAGGCAGCCAGCAGAAGAGGGGGGGAAAGCACGCCAGAAAAAACAGCATGACGGAGAAAACAGTGACACAGTCAGGGAGGGATGGAGGGAGGGATGACAAACTGAAAGAGGGCGAGAGCAAAAAGTGACAAAGTAAACATTGTGGGAATGACATCCGTGTCTCTGAATACAGAGCCTGCATGTGTCAAGCGTCTCTACCTGCCACCCCGTTACCCAGGCTGCTCTCCTCTGCCTGCAGGATCTCCTGGTGCTTGTAGGTGCCGTTCATAATCCGGGCAGAGGAGTTCTCCGCCACCCCGTTAGTGTAGTGCTCCGCCTCAATCTCCATCTCACTGTCACTGCGGAGGACAAGCACCGTCATGGTTGACTGACCTACACGCCTCGTCATCCAATCACCCAGCCTCTCAGACACCCGGCATGGGGGGGGCTGACACACCCCTAATACAGACAGTAATTACCCAGGGTCTTGCCTTGTCACACACCTGGTCTCCTGGTTGCTGGTGCCACTGTGAGGCTGGGACTTGGTGGAGTCCGTGGAGTTGGACTCGGAGTAATTGACCGAGGATGGGGAGGAAGAGGAGGAGGAGGAGGCAGAGCTGATTCCGGGGTACTTGTTGTGACTCTTGTTCTTGTTAGGAGTGACCCCATTACTGCATGTGGGACTGTCTACTCCTGGAAAGACAGACAACTCTGTCATTTATCTCTCAAGGGTTTGGAACCCCCCCAGGGGGCTCTACTTTTAGCAGCACTGGTGTGAAACCCATGTTTTTGGCAGTTTGTACCTGTTCAAGTCAGCACTCTGATTTTCAAACTATTGCGCAAGGAAAAGTACATTGGTGGCATATTTGCCAGCTTGTAGTTGGATTGGAATGGTTGGAAATATTTGAGGTGTATCCTTAAAATGTTTTTCCAAATGGCCCGGTCAGCCCAATGCAATTTACAATTAGTCAAGACTGCTGATAAACGGTTTGACTCTTGAAACCACTTGGAAATAAAGTGTAGACATCAAAGCTTTTCAAAAAAAGTGTAAATTTTTCTATGTCTTATAGGCAGGTACATAATCTAGCCATGTAGCTCTGTTTTGGAAGATGCACAAAACATTATTGACATATTACTTTGGTATTTTGAAGGTTGTGAAATTTAAAGAACTGCTTGATAGTGCTTGTTCTTTGTTAATGCAATTTAGCAAGTGACGGTCACAACAATCATCTGTTTTAAACGAAGTTTAGCTTTTTGATGTGCGTGTGGCATGTGACAGTGAAAGAACTGAATGAAGGAAATGAGGAAAGGTATACATCATTGGCAAATGAAGGATATATGGCTATCGGAAATAGGCCTCCATTTTAATGATTGTGGCTGTAAAACGATCATAAAACGGTGATCTCTAAGGAATTTACCATAAGGTCTAGATGTTAACAGGTGCTGTTGGTCAGTTTTTAACAGTATGCTGTCCAGGTACAAGGGTTTTCCAGTCTGATATTTGCACAGTATTTAGCAATGGATATGTCTTTTTTATTCTTACCATTATTTTACCAGTTAGGTGGGCTAAGAACATATTCCTGTTTACAGCAATGACCTGGGAACAATTGCGGGAAATGGTAATGAACTTGCTCAGGCATAGAATGACACCTTGATGGCTCAGGAATTAGAACCAGTGACCTTTTGTTTACTGGTCCAACCTTCGTGAGCACCAGCTCACCCTGTTGAGCCAAAATGTCACTGTTTAACATTCTGTAGATTAAGCCTTCTTGTGGAATGCAAATAATGTGTGAAATGTAATTTATTTGTTAAATAGGTGTGGCACCACCTGTGAGCACTGCACTCAACATTGTTATGCACTAAAAAGAAAAACTCACACCGTTGTTAAACTAGATTCAAATGAATTATCAATAACCTATAGATTAAAATAACTGGCCCTCTTTTGCCTGCCAATTGATTCTTACAAGCAAATTAGACAAAGAAAGAAAGAAACAGAAAAGGAACCAGGCAAGCTAAGTTCAGCCGGCCCATGATGAGAAGCAATGAAGGTTGTAGCCCTCACTGAATACGAACCTGTGTCACCAATGTGAAAAGGTGTGTCTTTAACCACCACGCCACAGAGCTATGTTTGTGGAGTGTCTTTATAGCATCTCAACATTAGATCACATTGTCAAGCAATGAAATTTACACTGCCAAAGCTATTAAATTTCATGGCACAACAATGTTAATTTTCTTCATTCGTGAATGACATTGATACAATAACTATCAAAATAGGTGACAATAACTTTTTCGTCAAGTAAAAAAACGAGAGAATCGTGGAAAACCCTACTAGCTAGTCTATATTACCCCAAAAGCATGCACGGATGTGTACCTTGAAAATCCACCAGAAATAGCGGCAATACTGTATAACTGTAAACAGTTTTAATTTAGGCTTACTATACCATAGCTACCGAAGTTTGTACCCAGCGTTAAGGGTCAAGTTTCTGCCTATCCTGAACAGATTCTAATGCATCATTTGTTTTGACTGCGACGAGGTTCGAACACGGGACCTGCTGCTTGAAAGTCTGCATTTCTAACCACTACGCTATTCAACAAGGGGCAGTCAGTCAGTCATTCACTCAGTAAGAGACTAGGGTTAGGGTTCATCTTGGCTGGCTTCTCTTACGTGATCCGGCAAATAGTCAGCCCCCTGTTTAATGTTCAAATCCTGATGTGGTCTTGAATAATTTTCAACCTCCGTGAAAGGGATAGGATCTAATAATGTTTTGTTTTGAAGAGTATTGAACATACACAGAATAACACTTAGGCTTACAACAGTATAAATAGTACTCTATTTTTCCATTTGCATGTGGAAAAGTACAGCAGTTTTTACATTGTTCATGTTTGCAGGTTCAATGCATTTAACTAAAGGTTTATCTTGAAACCAAAGTTACTGTGTAGTGCTATACACACATTTTTACTGATTGTGTTATTGATTTACAGCTTAATCAGGTAACCAACATAACACAATGCCAAGTGTCCCAAAATAAATGTAGGTGATCCCAGAAAAATTAAATGTAATCTAGTGCAATACATTTATAATTTTATAATTTGTCCAGTGCAGGAAAATACCTTTCAGATTAAGATTATTTTTTCCAAAGCCAAGGTACCGGAAAACATTTACAATGCACCTTGAACTTGCTTGAGTTTAACTTCAGAAACGCTGTACGAATCCAGTTATTTATTCCCCAATACCCAGTTCTTGCACCACTCTGAACCAGTGGTTGTGAAAATAATATTTTGCACATAACGTCAAAACCAACACCAGCAGTACGACGTTCCGATTGTGTTTATTTATTTTAAACAGAGCCCTAGGTGTTTGGATAACAGGTAAGGTTAAAGATGTCAGGTTGTGTTGGTTTGCAGGTGCGCTCCCTTACCTGCGCTGTGCAGATGGGGGTTGGTGGCTCCATGTCGGGGGCTCAAGCTGGGGGAACCAGGGTAGCTGTCCTGGGACTTGGGGGACCGGACACTAAAGCATCGTACCTCACTGTCTGTACCATTCACCATCTCCACAAACTGCCGACACCTGACAAGGACAGGAAACCAGAAAATCAATCGGACATTCATTCTGCAATCTATGGTGGCTGGTTTTCAATCATTACATCAGACCTGATTACTCCTATTGTCAAATGCATCTACCTAAAGTGATACGGAGGCTCTATTATGTTAAATCAAGGTACTTTCATTGAAAAGAAATCTGTAAATTATTTTCACTCATGCTAGTGTGGAAGTAGTATCATAACCTGGATTCAGTAATCTTGATATTCCGGTATCTAGATCAGAATTATCCTATCCGATTATTTTCTAAAACAACTTCTTAAAAACAGCCAGAATTATTTGATCCTTGATAGCAAAAAAAGAGGATTACCAAATCATTCTGATCCTCCAAAAACATGGCTCTGTGACATGATTCACATCAACCAATTCACTCACCATCTCATTGCAATGCCATCCCATTCTCTACGATCTATTGAAATGTCTGACATGCTTTGTCTTGAAGTTCATTTTACTTCAATCTGCATTACTGTCTGACACGCTCAATTGGTTGAACTTAACAGTCCAAATGCATTTAAAAAACCACTACGAAATAAAATGACTAGTACAATATTAGAATAAAGTTGTTTTCATAAGGAAGGTTTGGTGATCATACAATTGTACACAGAAATACATCCAGTGTCAGAGGAACCCAACTAGATAAATATTTCACATCGCTCATGGGAACAAAGCCATACATTTCCAAATAGTTCTAATGTTGTCTACATTTTTAGGGTCATAATTTCAAATGTAACCTGTTCTGGGGAAATCTACCATTACAGTTCTATAAACATTATCTCTGGTCCCTTAAAAGGGGTTTATTTTTCATAGCATGTCAATTGTATGATAAACCTTAAACCTGTTTAATTACACAGCAACCTTATTTTGGGTTCGCTCCTTTGAACTCCAAAATCCTTGGAAATTCCCTTTCTTAGGCATTAGTCATGCAGACATTTGGTCCAATTTGAACCCGTGATCGTTTAATCTCTATCCATGGAATTCCTTGTTGGATCCAACGTATAGAAGAGCACCTAAAGTTAAACACTGAAGATGCTGGAAACCAAAAGGCCATGATGAAAAGACAGTCAAATGTTTCAACACTACCAGACAGATGCACCGCATTATGCATTTCTTTAATAGCAGAGCTTTCAGTCAAGTGACCTTCAGCAACGGGGACGTGATGAATGCAATTTGACCGAACGCTTAAATATTATAGACATTTGCATCTTTCTCTAAGTGTGCAGAAACATTTTAAGATCTTTCCAGAAGACTGAACTTACACATTTCTCCTTTAAATGGGCTGACAATATACCATTCTGGGAAGACTGTACGCACAAAATGAATAGGACACTGACACCAAGCTCTAAAAAACAATGTTCTCAGAACATAATGCGGTAGCTGGGAAGTCATTATCACTGTCAAACAGATCAGCGCCTGTTCTATTCTGCTCACTGCTCTTCCTTGACAAAATGGAGCAACAGGCACGACCAATCAACTCATAAGTTCCCTGAGCAGCAACAACTGTGACCTTGTGCTCACCCTGTAGGGTCCGTGTTGAGCTTACAAGTACAACAAGCACTTCTCCCTTTAGGGTTGGCCTATCAGCACAACTGTGTGTCTGCATCTCCAAATGTCTGTGGATCACACATATATTGATGACTTTAATGTCGTTTTGCCATAAACCCAGAGCTGGGCAGTAGGCCACAAATTGACTGCGAAATACACCAATGTACCTGACCCTGCAAAGGCGCTTAAAGACCAGCAGAGAGTCTTTACATAAGACCAACAAATGTAATACTCCCCAACTCTTAGGGGTCAGGAACATATACAGCGGGGAGAACAAGTATCTGATACACCGCTGCTTTTGATGGTTTTCCTACTTACAAAGCATGTAGAGGTCTGTAATTTTTACCATAGGTACACTTCAACTGTGGGAGACAGAATCTATACAGAAAATCACATTGGGTGATTTTTAAATAATAAATTTGCATTTTATTACATGACATAAGTATTTGATTACCTACCAAGTAAGAATTTCGTCTCTCACAGACCTGTTAGTTTGTCTTTAAGAAGCCCTCCTGTTCTCCACTCAGTACCTGTATTAACTGCAACTGTTTGAACTCGTTACCTGTATAAAAGACACCTGTCCACACACTCAATCAAACAGACTCCAACCTCTCCACAATGGCCAAGACCAGAGAGCTGTGTAAGGACATAAGGGATAACATTTTAGACCTGCACAAGGCTGGGATGGGCTACAGGACAATAGGCAAGCAGATTGGTGAGAAGGCAACCACTGTTGGTGCAATTATTAGAAAATGGAAGAAGTTCAAGATGACAGTCAATCTCCCTCGGTCTGGGGCTCCATGCAAGATCTCACCTCGTGGGGCATCAATGATCATGAGGAAGGTAAGGAATCAGCCCAGAACTACACAGCAGGACCTGCTCAATGACCTGAATAGAGCTAGGACCACAGTCTCAAAGAAAACCATTAGTAACACACTACGCCATCATGGATTAAAATCCTGCAGCGCACGCAAGGTCCCCCTGCTCAAGCCAGCACACGTCCAGGCCCGTCTGAAGTTTGCCAATGACCAGAGGAAGAATGGGAGGTCATGTGGCCTGATGAGACATAAATAGAGCTTTTTGGTCTAAACTCCACTCGCCGTGTTTGGAGGAAGAAGAAGGATGAGTACAACCCCACAAACACCATCCCAACTGTGAAGCATGGAGGTGGAAACATCATTCTTTGGGGATGCTTTTCTGCAAAGGGGACAGGACGACAGCACCGTACTGAAGGGAGGATGGATGGGGCCATGTATCGCGAGATCTTGGCCAACAACCTCCTTCCCTCAGTAAGAGCATTGAAGATGGGTCGTGGCTGGGTCTTCCAGCATGACAACGACCTGATACACACAGCCAGGGCAACTAAGGAGTGGCTCCATAAGAAGCATCTCAAGGTCCTGGAGTGTCCTAGCCAGTCTCCAGACCTGAACCCAATAGAAAATCTTTGGAGGGAGCTGAAAGTCCGTATTGCCCAGCAACAGCCCTGAAACCTGAAGGATCCGGAGGTCTGTATGGAGGAGTGGGCCAAAATCCCTGCTGCAGTGTGTGCAAACCTGGTCAAGAACTACAGGACACGTATGATCTGTGTAATTACAAACAAAGGTTTCTGTACGAAATATTAAGTTCTGCTTTTCTGATGTATCAAATACTTATGTCATGCAATAAAATGCAAATGATTTTTGTTTTAGATTCCGTCTCTCACAGTTGAAGTGTACCTATGATAGAAATGACAGACCTCTACATGCTTTCTAAGTAGGGAAACCTGAAAAATCAGCAGTATATCAAATACTTGTTCTCCCCACTGTAGATGCTTACTTTCCACTCAGACACAAGTGCAATCAGCAGCTTGTTCCCGGTTCACACTTGTCATGTTCGCACTGACCACTTCTGAGCAGGAAACACCGTGTGGACACGCAAGAAATATCCTTGTGTTGATTTTCACTAGCTATTTCTTCTCCCGTTTTCCGACTGACTTACAGCCGGTGTGCCACAGCCTTTAGACAAACACTCCCACATAAGATCTCTATAGGTGTATTCTGGGCTACTCACTTCAACATGAAGAGTAAATTGGGGTTGTGTTCTAGGAGCCCGGGGTACAGCTGCTGTGTGGCTTCTATGGCCTCTCCAACCCGTCCTGCCAATACCAGTTTCTGTATTCCTGTGGACAAATATTACCACTTACAACGTATTGGGTGACTGGGCAAAGGCATGGTCGTGACCTCTACTATGGTTTCAGTGCTGGTGTCGGTGGGGACCCTGTGCGGGGTTCTCACTCTGTCGGTTCTTTATTGAGGAGTGATCCTCCTGGATCAATGTCTCTGTGGCCCTGGCGAAGGCTGTGGCTGTGGCACAGTACCCATGATGCACCAGGTAAGTGGACACCATACTGGAAGAAACGAAAGACACGGTTAGGCCTCCCAGACACAGTGACGTGTAGCAGTGACCATTCCGGAGCGAATGTGGATCCCTTACTTCTGCAGCACGGCCTGCCACTCCCCGAGTCTCTCTCCAATTGGGAAGCGGGCGATCATCCCATGGATCTTAGCTCTCCATTCGCTCATATAGTCCTCAATGTCAAACACAAAGGGCTGCTGGCCAAAGTTAGCATCCACGATCTCTCCGGGAGTCTGCAGGCCCACCGTGGGGTACAAGTTGGGCTATGGGGAGAGGTGTGAAATGACAAATTGGCTTTGCATACTCTGTCAAGGGCACATTCCCTCTCTGGTCGTAATAAAGAGACCTTGCCATTCGTTTTGATAACTCGAGAGCATGCCAGTTAAATACAGTGTCACAAACAGTTGGAAAGTAAGTTTCGCAACAGCGATAGAAAACAACATGCTAATATATTCCAACTGTATATGAGTTAGCTAAGGAGCCTTCTGGATGCACATGAATGATTCCAAAACAATTGTGAGAGGAATGCTTGTGGTCTGACTGAGCAATAGCACTGGGCAGTGTTGGAGTGGGAAAATGCTTTATGAAAAACATTAATCATCTATTTGAACAGGCCAGCTTCAAGGGGTACTGAATATTGCTTAATGTCTAGGAAAGAGTCCTGAATAATATACAATGTTCTATAAAAGGAAGAACAACTTGAGTTCAAGTCCTTGAGCTATTGAATGAAATGTATACATGTTTTGGTTTAATACTCACAGGGAGGTCTGTAAAGGCTACACCTGGAAAACAAACAAAAAGAAACGTAAGGTAATGTACTGGAAGTATAAAAAAAGAACACCAGCAACCAAATTAACAGAATCATATACATCGCCTGGGAACACCTCAAAAGGATACATCACATTGTACCATGTGAAAGGGAGTTTTAGCATGCAGTTCTCACCTAGACTGATGCCATTCTTGGTATAGAAACAGGTGTTATTAATTAGGTTCACACAACAGCCAATCACATCGCCTGTGGTGAAGGTTGGGCCATATGGTTGGCCAGTCCCTGAAGAGCAGAAGGAGTGTCCGTCGTCTCCATGGTAACCATATGAGTGCTTGTCCCAACCTGAGATGAAAGATATGGTGGGAACAGGGTGGAGATGTCAAACTACATGATTACATATTAAGATGGAGAAATAATTCTAGAAGCCTGCACATTACCGGACACACATAAGCCTACTAACACAGGTAAGAAATTCTCATCTACCAAAAGAATCTGAAATATGCATGAACCTGAGATATTTTTAGGCAAAACATGTTTTTACATAATATTATACAAAAACGGATTTCAAGGATTGTGTGTTTTGCTGATACTGCTAGCCTCTTTCAAGATTCCTTACTAAACACACCTGCTTCTCTCAACTTACAATACAACTCCACCCCATAATACAGCTGGCTTGCACACATCAGGCACACATGCAGGACATAGATAAAAACATCAGGTGAAGCAGTGAGAAAGTTAAGTAATGTGTTAGACACCTGTAGCAAACCTACATATGGGAAGTCTGGCTTAATGATGTTTGGAGGTTTAAAGGGCTCATCTAAAAGTTGCTGCATTTTCAATAATGAATGGGTTATATACAGTAGAGTTAAACTTCTGGACAAAGTAGCAGCATGTTTTACTCAAACTGTTGGGAACAAAGTTAATATGTTACAGCGTGAAAACATCGTTCAATCTATAATTTAACTAGTGGATGGTCAGTCCATTCATCTATATGTTGGTGTATGAATTTTAGAGTTAGATTTCTCAAGCCCCATCACTCAGCTATTAAAAAAAAGGTTTTAATGTTACAACCACTAATTCCCACTTCAAGGACCAACCAAGAGAAAGCTTTGATCGGACTGTAAAAAGACAGAACAATCTAAACTACTGGTTACCGATGAAGGTGAGGGTCAACACGACAGAGCCACTGGCAGCGGTGAACATAAGAGAAACAGTAAGACCAATGAGCCCAGCTCTCCACAGATGTGTGATGAGTCATATAAATGACCATGAAGATTACATTAGGCTGGAGCTCAGCCTGACATTGGTCTCTCTCATTTGGACAGGGCCACTGACTAATATCTGGTATAGAATGTGCGATACTCTGGGTGGTCACGGGAGGCGTCGGCCTATGAATAGTAGCACTGACTGATGAGTCATGGTGAAACAGAGCAGTACATACTGTATGTGTACATGCAACAGGGACTAGCAAGCAGCAGAGTAGCCTGTGTGAGGGAAACGTGGGTGGCATCATATCGTCGGGTGTCGGCTATATATGTATATATGGGGGGTAAACTGTATGTCCGAGAGACTGACGGTGTGTATTGTCGGTTCAATCGGTGCCTGTCACTTTCACCAAACCAAAAAGAGAAAGTAGGTCGTGTGTTAACTGCGAGGTATTAGATTAATCTACGGAGCAGTGCTGACAGGGATATTGCTCCTAAAGCTGGGCTCAGTGTTCCCAACATGCTAATGAAATGGGCAGGGCTCCACTATGGGATCAGACACACAGAGGTCAACAGGGAAAATAACTATTATACACTATAAAACTATTACAGCAGGGAGCGCACACCACAACACACGTCGCAGCACACGTGTTATGGTCCGCGGGCAGAAAATATGTACTAGAAAACCCAAACTAAATCCATCTAGATCTTAAACAATATGTTCATAGAGCCAAAATCTCCCACCCATGCATGGACCCATTTCCACCATATTCCAACCATTGTGTCACAGGTACATTTGCAGCACTGAGCTGGGAGAGAATGAGCAGCAGACTGGTCAGGACCACGTAGAATCGGCTGGATGAGTCCGAGGCACTCCAAAGGCCTCAGGCCGGATGAGTTCATAGCATTCCAAAGGCCACAGCCAAGATAAGTCCATGGCACTCCAAAGGCCTCAGGCACAATGATGTCCAAAGCATTCCCAAGGCCTCGGGCCACATGGAAAACAAAATAAGCAGTTAACACTGCCTGGGGCAAGGAGTCATATTATTGTACAGAGCATAGGAGTTATCAAATTGAATGAATGGCATCAGTGTACAATGGGAAAACATACACTAGGTCCCATCAGCTTCTCTGAACCACTATGCCCACCACCCTCTTCTACCTGAGAGGGGGTATTTGATGAGGGATATTTGATGGGGTGATGCAAGAATATATTTTCAGATTAACCAGCACTGACTGACTGTGATTACAGAAAGAGTGTTGGTTCCTTCTTGTGAGCCAGACCAGGGTGCAGATGTATTCATGCACTGATACAGCTCTGGGCTTTACATACTGTTTGGTGGAAAACACACTTAGGTACCTGCAGGCCCCTACCTACAGTAGAGGGCACCAAGGTCATGGTCATGGCGGTGTTTTTCTCTTTTTTTCCTACGCGGCAATAAATGTAGTGAACTGAAAAGGCTAAAGATCCCAATGCTTTTGTAGAATTCAAAATCAGCGCTTAATGGCATTATTACCATACATCGTAGTGACTGTGTGTTGTGAGGTGAAGACGAGCAGACAGTCAGTTTCCTTGGTTTCATAAAATGTTTCCTTTGGCAAATGTGTTCAAGCACAGGCCTTTATTTGCCTGTGTCCTTGCGGATGACAGAGTTGAAGCGGCAGTGCAGGGGAAGTTGAGTAAAAATACGCAAAGACTGCCGACAAAGACAAACATGATAGGTAATTAGAAAAATTGAACATTTCCGTTGTTTAACCTGCTAAATGCTATTTCTAAATTTAAATCTAAATTATGGTCATACTTTTCGGATCGTCTAGGCAAGCCAGCTTGCCGGTGGGAGGACATACCGACCGTAACACATTGAAACCAGTTGGGTACATTGAAAACACATTAGCTAGCGTGTTGACGTTTCATTTCCAAATATAAAGGTTATTCGGAACCTGGTTAATATCTCAGCCACACAAACCCAGCTTGAGTCGACAGCGGTGCTAATTATCTACATTCTAGTGTAACTACCAACCAAACAAATGGATTTTACATCAGCAGTTGTCACCAAGGGATTTTACAGATCCCAAACTGAAACCCCAAAACGCAAGCAACAATAGGGCTGGAAAATCTCCCTAGCAGTGTCAAAACAAAGAAAAATTAGTGATCCAAGTTTTTACATATATAAAGAATACTTCCATTCTGTATGCTATATGGCATCATGCAGATCGCTTTTCAAGACTGAAAGAATAAACTTCATGTTTGAAAGTTACACAGCACAACTTTTACAAACCGGGGTCTCTACAAATCTTTCACACCTCTCCCCATAGCCCAACCGTTTAATTGCTATGGGGAACCATGTCAAGATGCTTTTAAAAATAGGTGATTTTATTGATTATTTGCCCTGGGGAGGGTAATTAGACAGCGGATCTGTAGTTATTCATTTGAAAAGTAAACTACCATCATATCTTGCGTCATGGGATTACCTGTGGAAAAACCTCTTTTTATTGCGGCTTAGAAAGAGATTAAATATTCCCAATGCTTAATTAGACAAATCCATTTTACAAGCTACATCCATCTATACTGCTGATAGATTAATGATGTAATGCACATAATTGATGTGATGTCAGAATCATGTGGTAGTATTCCATAAATAGATTTATTAATACACAAATGATTTTACTTGAATATAGCCAGGCTGCATTTTCTTCTCTTCATAAAACTTTTTGGCCAGTTAACATTGTTTAAATGACATTGTACAGAGAATTTGTTCCAATGAAACATATTGTGCTAAGAGTAGAATTATACTTTGTGAAATACTTTCCTTTCTACCAATACAGCAATTGACCCAGAGTAATCCTTTCATGACTTGGAAGAAAATGTAATTACATTTTGGGAAGGCAACAGACACAGGAAGAAACAAGAGCATAGGTGAGAAGCTGGATAGAAAATGGCATATATTGTCAAGGAAGGTCTGTGGAAACTGAAGAGACCACTAGGTTTAGCCAGTAAAATGAGGGTAAATAGCGTAGGAATTAGTGGAAAAGGGCTTTGTAGTCAGTGTGAAATTTCTGTATACTTGTGTTTTGTCAACATTTAAACATTTTGAGACTTTTATTTAGATTTTTTTTCCAATCAGGCAGATAGTTCAGAGAAGAGAAAAGAGACAGGCAGTTGGCACAGATGTATCAATAAATCAATCCCAAATTGACAGTCTCTTGTAACCAGTCAGCGATTACCCTGTCAATGTTAATCTTAGGTGTTTTTTGTAGTAATTTAAAGTGAACCACAGGCAGAGGGAGTTCTTTTATAAAATAATGGTTTGACAAGATATCATGTATGCAACTTACATTAAAACTGATTATAATAGTCAGTAAATGGAAATTGATGATAAATCTGGAAACACACGGCACTCTAAAATTAGCAGATTCACATCTTAACATAATACCCCCTTTAATCGTTTTTATTAAACTAATCCTGCATTTCAATTGTTAAAACAAAACAAGGACTACGGGCAGGTTGGGTCAAAGCTGTGAACCCTATGACCTCTAAAACCCACATCCTATTCAAGACTTTCTGCCCTCTGTCCTACTCACCAGGCAGTCTGTTCATGTTGACCCCCTGAGCAGACAGACCAATCCCCATGTACCTGGAAACAATAACAACAACAACCACAGGTCAAAGGTCAGTGACATCATCCGCTTAGACAACCTGACTCAATCTGATATAAATCTACACTGCGGCTGATTAATCCTATCAGACCGACATTGCTTTCTTTAATTTACCACTCTTTAGTTTCTCTGCAAACTGCTCAATATGCTGTTTTCAACTGCACAAAAACAGATTAGCCAAGTAGCTAACAAGAATAAGCAGGTTCTGGGGTTAAAATGACACTTACCCATCCCTGCCCTTGCTGACAATCTTCACTTCAAAGTAGTAGATCCCACAGGCAGCTGGTATGGGGTGAGTGGCACGCACAGACGCAGCATCCTTGTGATTCTTCCCATGACCTACAAAAAGAGCAAAACGTTGTGTCACTTAAAGTACAAAATATCGCACAGCTGTCTGGAAAATCCTTAATGTCATCTTCATCTTCATCCGCTTATCCGTTGTCAATTCTTAATGTTAGGAGTAGTAATATTTCAAGACTTTTTTTTAATGAAAACAAATCTGCAAGTGATCGTTTTTTGTAAAGTGTTCTGTTTATGTTATTAAAAGTTTTTATTAACATTGCAATAGACACATAACACAGTTTCAATGTAATCCGAATATATTCATTTCTAAATCATTGTAGATTATCAGCTTGATCATGAACTCAAAATATCAGCACAATATAACTGTAATTTGAGATAAAAGTAGTCTTAGTCAAAAATATTTCACAATTATTGGCATCCCTAGGAGTTCTAATGAATCCAATCTAACAGAAGTGTCTTCTCATTCATACAGTGTCCTCATAGAGTATTCAGACCCCTCTACTTTCTCCACAATATGTGGCGTTATATACAATTCCTAATTGATAGATTTTTGTTGTCATCCTAAACACAATACTCCAGTTTACAACAAATAAACACATACATAATTGTTAAGTACTTTGCAGAAATGCCTATGGCAGTGTTAACAGCTAGGATTCTTCTTGGGAAATCCACTAGCGGTTATTCACATATGGATTAGAGCGGTTTCTCCCATTCTTCTTTATACATCTTCTCTAGCTCTGTCAGAATGGATGCCGAGTGTTAGTGAACAACGATCTTTAGGTGTCCCCTAAGATGTTCAATGGGGTTCAGCTGTGCCACTTAAGGAACCTCCCAGATAAGTGGGAGTGGGGGGAAAAAAGGGGAGAGAGGTATCACTACCCCGGGACAAAAGGTGTGCAAAGTTCTGACCCACCACAGTAAGCAAACCTAAATGTAAAGAAAAGCTAGAAAATAATCATAGGCACGAACTGCCATAATCTCTCGTCAAAAGATGACACCCTCGACCAAAATAAATTCATGAAATCCATGCGCAAATGACGAGCAAGTGGAAGCATAAATAAACCTTTACTCATTTAGCAATATGGAGGATAGACACAAATATGGTGTTGACGTTCATCAATTGGTTTATTATTATATGCTTGAAAATACCCATCTCTAATATTAGGACAATAATTGTTTAAATCTGCTTAAGAGGTGTTAAACTTGCCTGAAAGAGGTGTATTTGCCTCCAGATACACTGAAGGGGATGGTGTGACAGATAAACATTATTTTGGGTCACAATGTCCCCAAAACATGTCACATTTCTCCCTTTATATTTTTTGGGGAGGGTTCACTTTTAAATCTGTCTTTAAACACAACCATTCTTTATCTGACATAACAGGTTAATACCGATCAGCCAGAACAGTATGACCACTGACAGGTGAAGTGCATAACACTGATAATCTCGTTATCATGGCACCTGTCAGTGGGGAGGATATATTAGGCAGCAAGTGAACATTTTGTCCTCAAAGTTGATGTGTTAGTAGCATGACAAATGGGCAAGCGTAAGGATCTGTGTGACTTTGACAAGGGCCAAATTGTGAAGGATAGACAACTGGGACAGAGCATCGCCAAATCTACAGCCCTTGTGGGGTGTTCCCGGTCTGTAGCGATCAGTGCCTATCAAAAGTGGTCCAAGGAATGAAAATCAGTGAATTGTCAACAGGGTCATGGGCTGCCAAGGCTCATTGATGCACGTGGGGAGCGAAGGCTGGCCCATGTGGTCCGATCCAACAGACAGGCTGCTGGAGCTCAAATTGCTGAAAAAGTTCACGCTGGTTCTGATAGAAAGGTGTCAGAACACAAAGTGCATTGCAGTTTGTTGCAATGGAACTGCGTAGTCACAGACCAGACAGGGTGCCCATGCAGACGCCTGTGAAAGCGCCTACAATGGGAAAGTGAGCATCAGAACGGGATGACGGAGCAATGAAAGGTGGCCTGGTCTGATGAATCACGTTTTCTTTTACATCACTTGGATGGCCGGGTGCATGTGTGTCGCTTACCTGGAGAACACGTGGCACCAGGAGGCATTATGGGAAAAAGGCAAGCCGGTGGAGGCAGTCTGATGTTCGGCTGTGAAACCTTGGGTCCTGCCATTTATGTGGATGTTACTTTGACACATACCACCTACCTTAGTATTGTTGCAGATCATGTGCACCCATTAATGGCAACATTATTCCCTGATGGCATTACCCTCTTTCATCAGGATAATGTACCCTGCCACAAAGCAAAAATGGTTCAGGAATGGATTGAAGAATACAAGAAGAAGTTCATGGTGTTGACTTGGCCTCCAAATTCCCCAGATCTCAATCCAATCCAGCAACTGTGGGATGTGCTGGACAACAGGCCCAATCCATGGATGCCCCACATCACAATTTACAGGACTTAATGGATCTGCTGCTAACAACAACTTGTTGCCAGATACCATCATGCATGTGGAAGAAACATTTACATTTTAAGTGATTAGTGTAGGTGCGAAAGTAAGTCAACCCCAAGTTTTATTGATTAAAACAAGGAAATATGTAATATCAGGTGGGTAAATAATTGTGTACCAAATGAACTAATCAAATCGAAGGAGTTCAACCCATAAACTTGGTCTGTTGGGAAAGAAGATTGATCTCAGAGGACATCAGTCTGGGGGAGGCTATAGAACAATCTCAAAAAGATCAGTCTACTGTGCTGCAAATCAGTCACAAAAAGAGAGCATTTAACATGATAGCAACTTGGTAGAGAAGTGGATGCCTTTACAAAATAACCCCAAGATTAACAAGAAAAATATCAAATCAGGTAAAGACCAACCCAAACACAACATCTGGAGATTTGCAGACCTTCCATGTGGCATCTCAGGTTACTGTTCAACAATAAGAAAAACACTAAACACAAATGGCATTTATAGGAGGATTGCTAGGAAGAAGCCACTCCAGTCAAATTAGAACCAAACTGCTCATTATATCTTTGACTGAGACCAACTGGACTAACCCAAAGGTTTTATCATTTTTGGTCACAATCAAAACTGCTATGTTTGGAAATCTGAGGTATATTCGGATATTCTTGAATAGAACTTAAGTCCATCAGTCAAGGAGCTAAAGCTGTGCCGAAAATGCATCTTCCTACAAGAGAGTGACCCAAAGCATAAAACTAAATCTATGAAAGAATGGCTTAGGAGAAAAATTTGTGTTTTGGATTGGCTAAGTGAATGTCCTGACCTTCAGCCAATCAAGAAGCAGTGGGAGGACCTGAAGTGGAAAGTACCTCCAACCTTACTCAATTGGCCTTCGGTAAGGAGGACTGGGCAAAAATCCTTCAAAAAAGGTGTCAGAGACTGATAAATGACTATAGGAGATGTATAACTCAGTCATCGCTGCTAGTGGAGGTGCCACAAACTATTGAATGAAAGGGTTCACATACTTTTTGATCAAATGAAATCTGTTAGAGAAATCACTTTTGTTAAATGTATTTTATATTTTGTTTGTGTCCTTTATTTGGAATGTTTTGCTAACAAATTTGGGGGCTTGAGTTTGTAAATATTTCATACAAATATAATGACAATCCCTGTAAGGTTCACATACTTTCAAGTAACCAGTTAAGTTAACTATAGCCTGGAACAATCAAACTGGCATCTAATGTCAGGATCAGGGAAGGAGACCCCGGCTGTGAATGAGTAGCTAATTGACATATCCCACCACCAAATACACCGACACATCCCGCCACCATATACACCGACACATCCCGCCACCATACAAACTGACCCATC
>JACXGJ010000384.1:0-81290 GCA_016801105.1 Esox niger
ACACACACACACACACACACACACAAACAGATAAAGGTGCCCACCGAGGCCATATAATTGTGATAGGTCTGTCTGGATTACACCGGTAAAGGGGAGGGGGAGGATAGAGCACAGTTCTCCGAGAGCAAACCCAAAACCCTTTTTTTCCCATCACATTTTCTGTTAATTACCAGAAAGCCCCATGAGTGTTAGTGTGGGTAAGTGAACTGATAGACTAGGCTGTATTTTTTTTTACACTATGTGTGCCAGGGTCTTGTCTGTCTTTAGTGTTGTTGCACTGAGCTCCTGTGGGCAGCGGTTCTGTCTCCTTCTCCACTGCACTATATTCCTCTCATCCATCTTCCCATCTGTGTTTCAAACCACCACCTGTTTATTAAACTTGAAAACGTGCCCCCCAAATTAAAATAATTTCTGGATTACCTTTTATCCTATGAGCTGTTTTATTCATAGAGGTATATTACTTGACTACTTCATGAAATATAAGCTTTCTTTCTAACTTAATTTCTTACCCCTTTCTTGTCACTCCATGGATTCACCTCTATCTCTCTCTCTCTCTTCCTCTCTCTCCATCAAACATACTGGTTTCGTTCCACTCCTGTGCATCACTGGAAACGTGATGTTTCAGACAGGAATATTTGTAATTAATTGCCCACGCTATCTGTCCTCACAGCTGATTGGACGCTGTGTCTTTCAACGAGGTGGTAGCCAACACCCACGCTGCGCCCGTCAATCTCCAGCGACGCCCCTTTGTCACACGCTCCGCTAGGTACCTCCCACCTGAGCCGCAGAGCCAATGAAGAATCGTGTTTGAGATGATAGGTAAGTCTCACACACTTTCCCTCAACACAGTAATGACACCACATACACACACACACACACACAGTCAGCACTATGAATCACTAAGAACATATCCCACCCACTCACACACAAATGCATCACCATAAAACACTACATTGCCGCCCACAGTCACCTGTCTCGCACGCATGGATGTTTGCAGGCGCACGCACGCACGCACACGCTAGTCAGTCTGTCTCCAAGAAACAGACATTTGGGTTATTCTACTGAATAGTTCTGTTCTTCAAAATGTTGCCATTTTGTGCTAATTAGAGGATAAATGCTAGAGATTTTGGCCTTTCTGATCAATTTTATTACCCAGTAGTAAGAGTCTCTTACAACAAAACGGGACTATGTAGTCTGAAGAGAAGAAAGGTATAGCTCGGGGAACATCTTTCACTTCCAGCTCTCTGTACTTCACCTTTTAAAGGAGCCTTACCTGATCTGTAATGGTGTGTAATTTAAAGGAAATTAACATTTTGACACTCCTTAGGGTGGGGAAAGTATAGACAGGAGGAGGTAAGGTGAAGGAGGTCGGGTGGGGAGGAGTGTGAATAGAAAAGGGGTTCAGAATTAGTGTATAATTCCGGTGCAGTGAATGAAGGGCTGCGTCTTGGTTCAGGGGTTAAGTGAGGTGGTGTTAAAACGTCTGTAGCAGTCACATTGACACCAGCATTGTAATGGCTAACAGCGGACTGAAGACATTAACAGACTCGCAGAAAGCCATGTTTCCAGTGGCACCTTGAATTAGGGCTAAATTAGAGCCAAATTTGAGCTGTCAGAGTTCAAACAAGCTAGCTA
The DNA here is from genome assembly GCA_016801105.1 of Esox niger. NCBI lineage: Eukaryota > Metazoa > Chordata > Actinopteri > Esociformes > Esocidae > Esox > Esox niger. The sequence continues at coordinate 1,636 of JACXGJ010000384.1, forward strand.
GGTAGCTAACATGAGCTAGCACATTGTCTCAGGTCAGTGCACCCACGTCACCTGCAGTGACTCCTAGAGAGGTCTGCAGGACTCAGTGCACTAATTACAGCAGGACAGCTAATGTCTTATCATGAAATTTTGTTACTAACACTAATTGTAGCAGCACCAGCTTGCTATGGAGCTTAATGAATTTAGATTTATTTAGCTAAGCTAGCTAACGTTAGCAAATGTATTTTTTACTGCCATAATGTGTGGTTATATTACATGTATGTTGTTAGGGACTCCCAGGCTGCGAAGCATTCTAAGGCGCTCTTAACTGACCATTACGTTTAACCTTGACAATGCAGATAGCCAATGAAATGCGGAGGCATCCATACCTGAAAACCAAATTACGATGAATTAAGTCAGATGAGGAAACATGCTGTCACATTCGTCCACAGTCTGGAATTCTTGCTTGGATGAGCAGTGTGGGAAAAACGCAGGAAGGATTGTCGATATCTACAACTCTACCGAATCTATTCGTTTTTGAACTGAGAAAATGACCGTAGGACGGTGAACTTTTTGTTCATAAGCTGCTCTAGCGTGGCTTTGGCTGGAAGTTTGAGGTCAATGTCATTTTATGCGATAAACTCTTCTCCCAAGTCTCAGGTCTTGTCAAATTCATTGGGTTTTCTTCCAGGATTTCTGTGCTTGCTGCATCCATTTTGCCCTCTATCTTCTCATGCTATCCAGATAGTCTACAGTGAGTATGACGAGACTCAGTCATTTCCGACTGATGGAGAATATTTCAGTCACTTTTGCGGAAATATATTTAAAACATTAACTAAAAATGTCTTCTGGTCATTTACGTTTGTATTTATACAAGTAGTACAGTACATATCTTGCATATGGCCCCTTTAAGCGCAAACACATAAAATCTCTAACATGTTATTGACATAATTGTAGAATTAGTGTAGATACTGTACACACACGATATATAGATATATATCACATGTAATGGATGACCTATTACACAACCGGAAGATACTGTAAACCAAAATGGGGTCATGTTTTACCTTGTGGGCTCCACTATAAAACTATGGGCTGAAACTACCCAAATGTACTCTGGAGTGCATTTTTTATTGTTAAATGAAATGGTGAACGCCTGACTTTAGCTGCTTTAAGGATGAGTTCGCCCACTGCTTTAAGGATGAGTTTGCCAACTGTTTTAAGGATGAGTTCGCCCACTGCTTTAAGGCTGAGTTTGCCCTCTCAAAGGTGGCACGGGTGTGTTGCCGTGGGTTACAGCCAGACTAGGGGCTAAGGATGTAGGGAAGGAATTGCGGGTGTGTGTGTGGGTAACAGAGAATGCTGCATTTTCGGGGTTCGCTCAGGTAGCTGCAGTCAGGTTGTTCCAGTGAGAACAAATTGCAAAAGGGCATGGTGACTGCACCTTTTTGACCTTCTTTCTCACTTCCTACTCTTTTCTACTTTGCAGCTGTCCTCACACCCTGTTTCCCCTCTTCACTGTACATCATTATCTCTCTAATTATACCTAAAAAAATGTATTTGTATTAATGAAAAAAATCTTCTAGTGTAATTTAAACAAGCTAGGTCAGGTAGAAAGTGTCTGGAAATGCTTTCATGTAACTCTTTTTTTTTTTCAATATTTGAAATTTAGCACTACATATATAGCATCACTAGTCAGCATATTTAGTCTCAGATGTGTGCCTGTCTAAACTGTTTCTCATCAGGAATTTTTTGCCAATGAAAAGGTGGGAATGTTGTTCCTTTGTGTAATATTGTTAAGATACATTTACTATCGATATAACAAAACTCCCTTCTTTTCCGGATATCATCCCTGCTACAGTATATACATTTGTAATGCGAATATTGGGTCGTAACACTGACAACCAACTTCAGTTCGGATCTCTAAGCAAAATCAGTACAGGAGAACCATGGCACTACTGGACTTTTATGGCATGCACAGAGAAGCCCTCAAAGGACCTCCCCTGTACTTTCTATGACCAATCAGACGATCACTCCATTCTCCTGCGTCCTATTTATAAACAAAGCCAATCATGATACAACAGTGCCGTATGGATTCTCTTGCCTCCGTATTGACCATACAGAACCCCGACCAGAAGCCGACCAGCCTAAATGGCCATCTTCCGGTAGCAGTGAGAGGCGACGGACTCTCTGAACCCGCTCCTATTTGCATAGCGTCCCAACAGATCCACAGTTGATGCATTCTCCGGTCCACCTCGGAAAGCCCTCTCCCACTGGCACACAAGGTGTACCACCAGAATGCTGTTCATCGACTACAGCTGAGCATTCAACAATATGGGCATCATACTAAGCTCATGACGCTGGGTCTGAACGCTTTCTAATGCAACCGGGTCCTGGAGTTCCTAACAGACCATTCACAGCTAGGAATGAGCCGGGTCAAGGCTCAAGCAGAGCATGTTAAAGAGCCTTCATTTACTCGAGGTAACATCTCTAGAAAATGAAAATGGTCCACACGAAATATATTCACACGAACACACACACACATCGGGGTCTCTTCCCTGTCAGGAGGTTGATTAGATTTGGGCTATCAGATCTTTAAAATGTTGTTTGGCTGCACAATCGAGCATTGCCCTTTATTGCACTATCCCTTTAATCCTGACCAAAAACACACACACTTGCTCATTCATGCACAGTATGTACGCAAACACATTTTGACAGCACCCCCAGCCCAAACACACACACACACACACACTTTTAAACTCACTGCTGCAACTGTTTTATTATTATTTATCATGCTTGGTCAAAATCTGCACCACCTATATTTAAATAAAACTCTATTATCTGGTTCCGTTGCACATAAATTCTGTACTGTTACTCCCTGCATTGTCATTTGTTATTCTTATTTGTTATTCATTTTGTGGGTTTTGTAGTATATTTTTCTTATGACATCCTCTCTTTACAACTTTGCGTTGTTGTAAAAGGGCCTATAAGTGAACATTTCACCCACCCACACACACGCACATTCACACACACACACACACACACAGGGTCAGGTGGATTAGCAGTGAAAGCTAATGAAATGTAATTACCGTCTGTGTCGATAACGATCGATCGGCTTGGCCCGCAGATCACTTCACAGGAAGGCCTCCCAAGATAGGCCTTCGCAGCTGCCGTGGCAACGGCCCCGGTAACGCTTTATTTCCTGGTTGCCCTGAGCGATTTGAGATAGCATTGACACTGGTGTGTGAAGTGGAGTCAGACCTGTCGGAATGCTTTCAGTGTGGCCCTGCAGCAGAAATGAGATTCCTTATCAAATCAGCCGGATTAGGGGACGTGTCTGGAGAAATGTTCGATTCACAGTATGCTGTGGGGGGGGGGGGGTCGTAGATCAGGTGTGTGTGTGTGTGTGTGTGTGTGTGTGCGTGTGCGTGCGCGCCATGGGATCTACGGTTGCTCTCTGTTGGGTTGAGTTTTTCTTTTGTGTCGGTTCTTTATTCAACATGGATTTAGAATGCTTTCCTCCTCCTTCTCAGGTGTGGAGGCGTAGGGAGGAGAAGCGGGAGCGAGGGATCGATAGAGCGGTGAAAGAGTGCCGTAAACCATGAAAAGAGACAAAAGCCTCCTGTTCCTCGAAGAGGATCAGACTGGGACTGTTAGCCTTAGAGGAACAGCCAGTTCTCTCTCACACACACATTCACACATTCTTGAGCAAACATACACACCTATACATCTGGGACTCACTGTATGTACCAAACACATAAAACCAGATGGAACTACCGTCCTCAGGGGTGTTCAGCTGTTATTCCAGAACCTGCTTCTTTTCTGCTCTAACAAGTCCTGGTTTTCCAGGTTATCAGTCCCTGATTAGAGGGACCACGGAAAAGAATCTGTGGATTTGAGAGAATCTCCTCCGGGTTCTGTGCTTGTGTCTAGTGTCACTTTTCATTGCTTGGTTCTGATGGTGATTTGGGAGGATGTTCTAAATGTCATTCAGGAACTCTCATCAAATTGACAGCTCCATCCGGTGAGACACAATCACGCGCATTCAAACACAGCTGGCCCCCTTCAGTACAAGAGTGATATAAACAGTCTCCAGGGAATAGAATATGCTGTCTGCACACTGTCTGGGGTGGAGGGTGGCCTAATGCACTGGAATTCAAATGTTTTCAAATGGGCTAACATTTTTCTGCACAATTTCTGTGGTTATTTTTGTGGTGCGGAATTTCTCCCACTCCCCATCCCAAAACAAATGAGACAACAATGCACTCCAGAATTATTGGCCCCTTTGGTAAAGATAACCAAATAAGACAATGAAAAGTATTTATTTTAGTTTATTGGCTAGATCTCCCCCTCAAAATTTGAAATGTCTAAATATTTATCAATGGGAAGATGCTTAGGTTAGATTAACAACAATGACATAGCCTTTTATACTCATCTTTTCTAAGGGGGCCAGTAATTCTGGATGATACATTTTTACCCATGGTAATAATCCTCAAGTCATTCCTTTTTCGTCTTCCTTGAAAAATAAATGGTACTTAAGTGTTTAGTCATCAAATAATCAAAACGTTTATATTGTCACACAATAAAAATGTATGTCAATTTGTCAATCCAAATGCATGATTCATTGTCATTTTATTAGAAGGCCTGGCTGCACTACCTCAGGTTCCTCAATAGGGGTCGTGACCCAAAATTTGACTACCGCTGCCTTAGTGGTTACAGTATAGGGCCAGTAGCAGGTTCTAATCTTTTATATGTAAAGGATCATAAGAGCCAGCATGTTAATTCAGCTTCTTAAAACCATCACACAGAGACTCATATCAAAGATAAACTAAGAATATCATAAACAAATACCCCTAGACCCTGATCAAGCAGAGAGAGTGCTATTAATACACATGCAAATGGCAGGCTATTTTCAGTCTGTTGTTTTGCTCACAGGGATTTTTGCTACATCAGATTACTTCTTAGAAGAGTTAGAAATCAGTTGCAATTTGATAGAAGAGAAAGATGAGAGGAGTCAAATTTGGAAAGTTTTTTGTTCTTTGTTAGCTAAGACATTTAAATAGTTCTGTTTTTTCTTTCAAGCACACTCGCATACACACATTTGTTTTATTATACTCAAGGCTTTTTTGGTGACAACCCCTAAGTCCAGAATCTTAACTAAACCTAACTTTAATTTCTAACCCTAATTGTAAACCTTAATTTTAACTTTGCCCTTTAAGCTGTTTTTTCACAAGTGAGGATAAGCAAATTGACATCACATTTACTGGTAATGATTTTTGGTCACACACACTCAAATACAAAAAGATATTTACACCTATGTGCTTAGAGATACAGTACATTAACACACACACACACACACTTTCACAAAAGTCCTTACATAAACACTCACCCCCAGTCTTCTGTCTTGTTCTAAATCCCACTTCTAGCCTCGTCGTCTCACCCCGACGCTCCTTAAAGAGCTACAACAGTGGGAATAGCGAACCTGTATTCAGGAGTCAATCGAGAAATGTAATAATATCTTTAGGAATATAAGCCAACGCTGGGATGAGTAGAAGAGAGCTGAGGAGAAGGGTGCCAGGGCTAAAAGCCCTCCAATTAAGACAGCCTATTGCCTGCCCCCACGTCGCCATGGCAACTGTCAGGTACATTTCCTGGTGGCACGTGGTGGTGGAACTTGGAGCGGTTGGTTGGGGTGGCTGTGAGAATGGAGAGAGAGACTTTGGGTATGTCTATCAGATTGTCTTTCTTTCCCTGGCTTGTTGTCACATTTTCCTCCTTCTCCCTTCACTTTTCGGAAATTTTTACCCCCTTCACTGTCTACCTGTCTCCACCTCTTTCTGCCTACTTCTCTCGGCAGAGGTGAAATTCCTGGTGAGACGGGAGGACTGGCATTTAGAGTCAAAGAAAAAGACTCTCCCATGGCTCTCTCTACCAGGGTTAGAAAAAAATCAATGTCACTAATTAGATCTGTGTATGTCTTATTTTTCAATGTGTGTGTGTGTGCGTTCGTGCGTGCGTGTGTGTGTGCGTGCGTGCGTGTGTGCGTGCGTGTGTGTGTGTGTGTGCGTGCGTGTGCATGCGTGTGCGTGCGTGCGTGTGTGTGCGTGTGTGTGTGTGTGTGTGTGTGTGTGTGTGTGTGTGTGCGTGCGTGCGCACTCGTGTCAGTGTTTCGTGTATGACTGCACCGTCGCGTGTGCATGCATGTGCAAGTCGGTGCGTGTGTGTGTCTCACCATTGTAATCTATATTTAATGCTAGGAAGCAGGGCTTTAAAGAGCACCGCAGCTGGCCTGTTTGCTAATTAATGACATTTTCCCCTTTAATTACCATTCACCAGTGGAAGGCAGCGCTCCTCAGTTATGCCTTTCACCCTCTCTGTCCTCTTTGTCTGGTCGTCCTTCTCTGTTTTTCTCGGTCAGACCTTTCTGTCCTTCTTGGCAAAGTTTCCTCCTCCTTATTCCTTATTTCCCTCTCTTCCCCGCTTCCGCATCACTCTTTTGCGCCCAATTCCCTCCTTTCCATCTTTTCTTCTCTCTGGCCTTCTCTCCCTCACTCCTCTCTAGCCCTCTCTCCCCTTAGCCCATCTCTGTCCTCCTCCGAGTGTTTCTCGGTCCGCCTCAGCCCAGTCTTCCTGGTGCTCCAGACACCGTGGAGCTGGCAGTCGCTCTCAGATCTTCGCTGTGCTGTGAGTCTCCCCGGGGAGAGAGAGCTGAGTCTCCATCTGCCTCTCAGACTCATCCTCCTTCCATCCCTTTATCTCTCCATCCCTCTATTCCCCCACAATCATGGTCCGTCACCACCTGTCAGATCGTGCCCCTCCCTGCCTCCCCCTCTCCCTCCCTCCCCCTCTCCCACACTCATGGTATTTTTCTCCCTACACTCTATTGTTCATTGCCTTTCTTAGTCACTCTCCCCTCCTCTCTCTATTTCTACCAGTTTCTGTTTATCTCCCTGCCCCCTTCTATATATATATATATATATATATATATATATATATATATATATATATATATATATATATATATATATATATATTATTTCATCCCCTTGCCCTTTATTTTTGTTAATGAAAAGCCAACTGTGGGAGGTTATTTTAGAAATTCAGAGGAGGATCCTCTTCTCAAGCAGTCATTCCCTGCAGTGTATTCCAGCCTTTGTAGCGATTCAACCCTGCAGCATAGCACTTTTAAAAGGTTGAGTTCTCATGTCTTGACTGCAATAGCAAGGGGCAAGCCCTTTCTTCTATTGAGTTTTTTCTCGCTGAGACCTGTTGGAGATGTTGAAGAAGTCCAATAGTTTCTTCGAGACAAACTTGGTTTTGCAGAAGCCTCTTCCACCAAATCTGTTTGCTGTGCCTTGCCAACGGAGTGCCCGTTGCTAAGATACCTAACGAAGTGCCATGCATATATACTATTTTAAGACTCAGACGATACAAAAGTTTACGCCATTAAGGGTTACATCATTTGACTAGGCAGTTGATAAGGAACATGTTGGTTGTGATTTCCTTCATTAAGAAGTCACCTCACATCATTAGTTTGTGGAGGTTTGAGAGGTGGGGGTCATTCTGGGTCAAATCCTAAGCTGAAAAGTTACATTGCAGGGAACCAATTCAACATGATGAAGAAAGAAAAGCAGCAGTCTTTTCTAATTGCTATAAAAGGTGTCCTTAAGCAGTCTACGGACAAGCTAGGACAGCAATTACTGCTTTTATTTCCTTGGAACAAAACCAGTTCCAGTCCTGGTGCCGATATTAGCCTGTTTTTGTGCATCATGGTCAAGGCACTTTATATGGCACTTTATAATAGCACTACCATGACTTTGTGGAATTTGTGTTTCCTTTCTAGTCATGGTTCCACTATAAACTGGGATTTGTGCCACAAATGCTAATGCATTAGGTAAAGAATGTGACAGAATGTATCCCATTATTTTAGGGAGACTGTGATCCATTTTACAGTGCTGTTTATCTGTGTAGATTAATTCATTCTATGAACATTATAATTTAGACAACGCTTTTATACAGAGACCAATATATTTAACACATTCATTTTAATCTGCACTGCATGGTGGGACAAGTAATACACTAAATAAATAATACACAAAAAAAGCATGTGATACAAAAACATCCTGGCTCCCTGTCAAGATAAAGGCTCAATATAAAAAATTCTAGCTATTGAACGGCAGTTGTAGGGATAGTGAAAGTAGTGATAAGGCTATACACAACAACAGCACCGCAACTGCATTTGGTTTTTGGCTGTTCTCTCCCTACCGCGGCCCTGTCTAGAGAGCGCGGTGATAAATGTGCACGTGTCACCATGTCTAGCCTTGTCATGTGCATTCACCGGGAATCGATACTTGTAAATCTGTGGTTGACTGGTCACAGATATCTGATGAATAGCATGTAGCACCTTTTGTTCGCGGTCTGCTACCTAACGAACGAGCCCCACCGCGTTTTATAGCCTTGTCTGTTTTGTTTTTCTTTCGGCCTACCCGGTCTGTCCGTCTGTCCCTTGGTCTCATTAGAAAGATAAACAGAGCAGCGTATTGTTTTTAATAGGCCCCCCTTCTCCTCGTTGATTTCCTCCTCTATTACATTGACGCCATTGTGTTGTTTATTTACCTTGCCAACTGCTCCTTGGAGAGCGGTAATAGAGCACTTGAACAGAAATGTTGGCTGTGCCATACTTCAACCTCCCCAACAAAATCAACCTCTCAAAACCCTAGGCCCTTCTGCGGTAGAGCTCTTAGAGGGCTCTCACATGAACACACACGCGCAAACCCTGGTTACCCGTGCGCGCGTGCAGAAACCCGCGTGCTCACTTACACGTGCGCAGCACGCGGACGTGAAAGAGACAGGACGTACTGAGGCTTTGTGTTCAGGAATGAGCATACTGGACCATATTTTGTGTCCCTGCCTCTGTGTTGTAACAGCCCTTTGTCTGGTGTCAGACTTCTGACTGAGAAACACACTCCCTAGTCTCCATAGAGATTATTTGTAAGCCTGTCTGAAGAACTGCTTCATTAGTGGAAGAGTTTCATTGCATTGGAATATAAAACTTTTCTAAGGGGTTTGATGTCCATTTAAATATGATGTGTATTTGTACAAATAAGTCCACATTTGTATGACAAGGCCATATGATATTATGCATAATGATAGGTTTTGTCAAGATAATCAAGATAATCATAGTCAAATAATAGTTGTGTACTGTTCAACATGTATAGTTCCTCTTCTGTCCTTGTTTCTTGCTTCTCTTTGAAAGTGCTTTGGAGCTCAAGGGGAGGATCCTCTCTTCCTATGTTCTTGGAGAAGGAGGTGCAGGATGGAGTGCACAAGCAATTCCTTGATTTTCATAACCTCGCTCCTTTCTTTGCCTCCTGACCAAAATCTATTGGATAAGAAGGCGAGAATGGCGGGAACTTTGAATTGGAAAGGCAGGATTTTTGTGTCCACTGCGTGATATGTTCACAGGTACCCAGGTTTATGGACCCCTGTAGCAGAGATGATTCAAAGGTTGGACTCCAGAGGGAAGCCTGTAGAGAGATCCGGTCTGATCCGGTCTGATGTACACACACAAACGGTGTTGAGTTTGTATTAACAAGCATCAGTGCCTCAATGTGTATTTAATCTGTTGTGTTCCTGGATGACTGTGGTCAGACAGTGTAACAGAGGTTTTTAATCTGTTGTGTTCCTGCATGACCATGGTCAGACAGTGTAACAGAGGTTTTAAATCTGTTGTGTGCCTGCAAGACTGTGGTCAGACAGTGTAACAGAGGTTTTTAATCTGTTGTGTGCCTGCATGACTGTGGTCAGACAGTGTAACAGAGGTTTTTAATCTGCTGTGTTCCTGTATGACTGTGTACAGACAGTGTAACAGAGGTTTTGGTCTCCTGTACTGCCTGTTCCTCTCTAGCTTTATTTACACTCTCTGTTTCTGAATATACCGTATACTCTCAATATCCCCCAGCAACGGGTGACATATCGCATCCCCCTCAAGCTTTGTTCCTGACTAAATCCCTCCTCACCATAATTTCATTCCAGCCAGCCCGCCTGACAGACAGAGAGGCAGACAGGGAGCAGGGGACCCTAACTCACTATAAACCCGGAGAAAATGGTCTCCTGTCTTCGATCGATGCCACTGCACTGTAAAGCAACTTCTATTGAGAATAGGCCCATTGGTGGAAGCTGTTTCTACTAGGTTCCTCGATAGCAATCAAAGTCATTGTTAAGACCCTTGTGTGTGCCCGTGTGAAGCAGGGTGTATAGAACGCACTGTTACATTTTAAAGCAGGGGCGAGGAAAGGGAGAGGATGTTTGCAGAAAAGGAGCAGACAGGTCCGCGGAGCCACAGGGATTAACATGGTAAAGTGGATTAGGGAACGCTGTTCCGATATTCCGCCCCGGCTCTAGAGAAGGTCTTTAGAAAAGGAGAGAAACATCTGCTGGAGCTTAGAGAGGCGATGAAGGCTCCTGAAAACACTGGCGTAGAGACGCACGCGCGCGCATACACACGCGTACACACACCGGGAGAGAGATTTAAACACACCAGCGATTAGTCCGCTCATAATTACTGCTGACACACACACACACACACACACAGCGCCCCGGTGTGGCTGTATAGTGTGTGTGTGTGTGTGTGTGTGTGTGTGTGTGTGTGTGTGTCTCATGTCCCCTGACCAAGACCGGCCTGATGCAAATTGAATGTTAGATGTTGTTGTTTTCAACGGTGTGATGCAAGAGCTGTAAATTGTATCCTGTGTGACTAAAGCCTTTGGATCTGAATGGTGCATTTTCTATTGAATTCCATATGCTCTTTCACTCTGCCTCTAAAACATGTCCTGTCAGCGTTTTGTCCACCGTTATGGACTGGTTGAAAACAGCAGCACTGTGCCATTCACTATATATACTCTTAAGATAGTTATTGACTGATGTCTTGTACTGTTTTATTCCGCTGCTCTGTGGTTTGCTACATATTATAGACCCCGTCTCCCATCGTTACCGTAGGTAGTTTCATTATTTGCTCCCTGTGCTGAAAACAACAACAGGATGTGTTTAGGGGAAATAGAACAAACACTTGTGAGGCAACTTCAAATTTCATCCTATTCCACACAAATGTTGAAACTCCCGTTAGTTAGGTGAAAGCGCATGTCCTCTCAGTGGGTAAATAGCTTTATTTTCGTGATGATTTTACTTCCAGATGGTCTGTGTGGAAAATCAGGATATGACGTAGTAACACATCACCGTAATATACTCAGGTCACTGTAGATGAGGGATAACACGCTATCCCATCTCACAATTCTTACAGGACAAATTACCGAATCAACCAGCACTTGATTTTGGAGTACTAGTCTATAACAGATCCATTCGTCTATATCGTAATGAGAACGTTTACGCTGCCAGATTAATATATTTTTATTTCTCTGACTACCGTGATGTAAAGCGACTCTTTCATCTCCCTCACGATATTCCTTCTGGCAGACTACTGCTGCACACTACCACGGCCACCTGATTGTTGCTGCAAATGTACACATTTCTTTTCTTTTAACAAGGCGACACTACACTCCTCCCCCGCAAATACTGGGTTGGTTTCACAATTGTTTTTTAGTTCTTGTCAAGAGTATGGGGGGGGGATCTATTTTCAGGTGTTTCTTTGAATGCCTACTACATTAGGTGAGTTTGCGTTGTAACTGTCACCGGTGATTCGATCACCAGTAGAAAATGACAGTTTTAAACCGCTTACACTGATGTGTTCTGTCCCACCCTACACATTTCTGGTACATATGTGGCTATTGGTCGTGTTTGCCCTACCTCTGGTGATGTTGATGGCATGGGTTAGCTTTTGGATGAAGCACACAGTCTTGTAGCCAAGAGTTTATTACTTCAAATACATTAGCGCAAAGGGAATTCTAATGTGTTTGTGTTGAAAGCTCAGATCATATAGACAGTAGACCTGGATTCAAATTTGATTTATATTTAAATATTTGTTTAGTATATTCAGTAGCAAGTCCCAATTGTTGCAACCTGGTCTCAGGGGGTTTACGTAGAATATTTTATGTAAATCTTTGCCAGACGATTTTTCAAGATATATTACGTTAGGTAAAGTAATGATAGAGTAATAATCCAGAAAAAAAAACACAGACTGAACTGGGGACCTTCCAGTCCGCAGACAGATGCTCTACCCACTGCTCCAGACAGGAACTTTCAGTTAGAGGTTGCAAATAATTGTGTTAAGTGAAAATCTTTGTAACCTTAACCCAATCCTTAACCTTACCCGTATATCTTTATCCTGACCTTAACCCCAGTGCTGTGATACGTAATGTGAACATAAATGTAACGTTAAAATGCATGTATTACATATTCTAGCGACCTTGGTAAGGCCACTACTCGTTCAGTCCTATTCATATGCCTTGTTTGGAGCAGTGGGTAGAGCGCCTGCCTTCCAATCCCAAAGTTCCTGGTTTGAAATACGGCTTGTATGTTTTCTGCAAATTCACAGCGTTTGTCAAATTTTACGCGTTGTCTGACGTTGGTATCATATTATATGTTTTAACAGTGTTCGTAGCATGTTATACGTTGTAAAAGCATTCATAATATATGTTACATTTTAGGAAATTTATAATGTATTATACATAATGGTAGCGCATTGTAACGTAACATATCATACGAAATTGGGTGCCATTTATTTCCCCTGAGACCACATTGATTAAATAGCCTACCAGTTATTAAAGTTATTTTCAAATACTAATTTGAAATACTGTTTTTAAATATCTGATTTAAATGGAATACCGTCCAAGTCCCATACATGCAGATATTCAAAAATAGAATCCTTACTCAGTGGAAGAAACAGGTCATTTTAAACAATTGAACCCTGGTCTGATAAATGGGCGATTTCTCTTCAGAGCATTAATGTTTTGTTAGAGTTGTATCAATGTGTATAAGTTGGAGTGTGTGATTGTGTATTGGGAACAGGAGGGTCCAACCATAGTTTATAAAGGTCTAACGTTAAAAACACCCTGACCTTTTAGAAATGTGTGTCTCAGACTGGCCTTAACTCAAGCCCTGTGGTAAATATGAATGACCAGAAACACACACACAGCCCCATGGGAGAGCCATCTAAAGGTTCAGGCTGCAGTGCTTTAGGGAGCAATAAATATGGTTCCCCTGAGGCACATTAAGCAAGTCTCAGTGATGCCTCAGACATGGGTTTTATGGTATTCGCTATAGTTTTAGAAACAGCAATGGTCGTTTAATATTCACAGTCAAGGCTCTAAAGTATGGCCATTCTGGCAGCATATGCTCGTAAATATTCTGCGGGGAAACCTGGAAAAAAAAATCATAGATAATAACTGGTTTCTTATATCAAGACAGAAAAGCGAGTGGGGATTAATAGCAACATGGTTTCACTACAGCAGAAATTGCATGTTTCTCAAGAGACCTATAATATCAATAAGGTGTTTTACATGTTATATTTATAAAATTTCTTTGCCATTCTGAACATATCCTGGCTGCCAGTTAACAACTTGGGTCAGCCATGTTAGCTTATTTGCTGAAAGAAAGAACGCAAGGGCATCCGTGATCACAATTGTTCACATGCTAGGCAGAACTAGGAAACTCTAAAATAGCCAACTTGCTTACTGGTTCTAATTAATCACAGGTCTTGTTCAACCAATTTGCATGGTGGAAATGCTTGAGATTTGACTAAATGCTGCCTTGGCATTGAATAGCAAAGCAGAATGATAAACTGACAGGAGACATTGATCCCGGAGTGACTGATGGATTAGGCACAACACAAGACCAACTGAGCTGATTGATCATGGTGGTGATTGACTAAATTCAACACACCTGGTCTTCAGGTTGATTGAGTCAACAACATGAAGTGCCTTGTGTCCATCCTGGACCAGTAATGCCTACCCTTGGTGTGCAATTGATGACATCCATATCTTCAGGAAAATATTGCTATTCACAATGAATAAACTTAATATTCTACAAATTGCTTTTATTTCATTCTTTTCAGCATTTTAGCTTTTATAATAAGCATTTGTCTTTACATTTTAGCAGACACCCTTACCCAGAGAGGCTTTTTATCACGGTTGGATTTGGAATTTGAACTAGTCAGTTACTAGCCCTACACTTTCACCATTAAGCCATCTGTTTCTGTGTTACAGTACATGTTAATTTATAGAAAAGAACATGCGCTTCTTGCAGTAGTTATCCAGAGTTCTCAATATCCATTTCTAAAATGCTTATTTAATGAAATGTGCAAAATTGTATGTGGTGCCCCAAATTTATAAAAATTCGGAACACCAGATGCTACCTTCTGAAATGTTTTAATTTAGCAGCAAGTTATCACACATTTCCTTCATAATCAGCTGTTCCAATTTACTTTAGAATCTGGTACTTTTATAAGAGAAATAGTCATGGGTGCGCTGATGAGGTCTCTGAATCGGGTCTCTGAATCGGGTCTCTGAATCGGGTCTCTGAATCGGGTCACTGAATCGGGTCACTGAATCGGGTCTCTGAATCGGGTCTCTGAATCGGGTCTCTGAATCAGGGCTCCAAATAAATTACAACTTCTTTATTCAGTTGTATTCCCAACATTTTATCAGAATTGACTGCATATTAATTGGCGTTTACACAATGAATATACATGACAATTCTAAGAATTACCAGTCACAGTACAGTGTTTTGCATGTATAGGTTACTGGACAATTTGTTTCTGACAAAACAATGAGCTCTTCTGGGTCTTGCAGACAGTCAAGGCCTCAAGAGATAAGCAGCAATTAATATTGGACACCTGTGTCTGATTTTAGGCAAACAAAACATTATCCAGGGGATTGTTAGATTAATTACACCTTTCGCCAACTAGAATTATTTAATCAGAAAAAATATTATGCAGTGCTTCTCAAAAGTATTCACCCCCATTGGACTGTTACATCTTATTGTTTGACAGCATTCAATTAAAATGTGTGTAACTGGGTGTTTTACCATAGATCAACACAAACAATTAGCATTATGATAATTTCTATAATGTGAAATAAATCTGCAAATTGCAAAAAATGTATTACAAATATTAAACAGAAAATAATTGATTGTTTAAAAAAGAAACAGAAAGAGAGTGAGAATCATCTTGTTTTTAGGATAGGTCAAAGGTCATGGTTGAATGCAGGTCAAATAAGTGTTGCTCAAACTCTCAGCATCTTTGGGATCACATTTTGGCATGCCTGTGATCAGCATCATTGCAAAATTTATATGTAGCTTTTTTTCTAAGCCATACTACAACCCTGTTTCCAAAATAGTTGGCACACTGCGTAAAATGCAAATAAAAACAGAATGCAATCATGTGCAAATAATGTTTCCCTACATGTAATTGCAAATAGAACAAACTCAACATATTAATTGTTGAAACTGAGACATTTTATTATTTAATAAAAATAATCAAATGAATTTGATTCCTGCAACATGTTTCAAAAAAGTTGGGACTGGGGCATGTTTAACATCATGTTGCCTCATCTCTTCTTTATCCAATACTCTATAAGTGCAGAACTGAGGAGGCCAATTGCTGTAGTTAAGAAAGTGAAATGTGTTCCCTTTCTGGCTTGATATAGGATTTCAGTTGCTCAACAGTTCGTGGTTTCCTTTGTTGTATCTTTCGTTTCATAATGCACCAAATATTTTCAATGGATGACTGGTCGGGACTGTCAAATGTGGTTAGGCATTGTCCTGCTGTAAAATGCAAGGCCGTCCCTGAAAAATATAGTCTGGATGGCAGCATATGTTGCTCCAACACCTGTATAAATTGTTCAATATTAAGAGACACAAAGATGGGCAAGTCACCCATGCTGTGTGCACTAATGCACCCCCATACCATTACAGATGCTGGCTTATTAACTGTGCGCTGATAACATTCCGGATGATCTATTTCCTCTTTAGTCCGGTGGACGTGACGTCCATTAATCTCAAAAAGAATTTCACATTTTTATTTGTCAGACCACAGGACAGATTTCCAGTCCATCTTAAATGAGAAGGGATCAAGTGATGGCGGTGGCATTTCTGGTTCATGTTTTTCTATGGTTTCTTCTTTGCATGATAGTTTTAACTTGCATTTGTGAATGCAGTGACGTACTGTGTTCACAGACAATGGTTTTTGGAAGTGCTGTCCACTACTGTATCGCGTAGTTTTTTTAATGCAGTGCCGCCTGAGGGCCCAAAGATCACAACAATCCTATATTGGTTTTCGGCCTTGTCTCTTGAATACAAAGATTGCTCCAGATTATCTGAATCTTTTATTCACATTATGTACAATATGTTATGAGATTCCCAAACTCTTAGCAATTTTACATTATTCCAAAATTGTGGTGAACCCCTCCCCATCTATACTTCTGAAAGATACACCCTCTCTGGAATATTATTTTTATAAGCAATCATGTTACTGACTTGTTGCCAGCTGATCTAATTAGTTGTGTGATATTCCACTAGGTTTAGTTTTTATGCATTACACAACTTTTCCAGTCTTTTGATGCCTTGGTCCCAACCTTTTTGAAACATGATGCTGGCGTCAAAATCAAAGTTGGTATAGTTTTTCAAGAAACAATGGTGCTATTATATATTTTGTCTTTGTACTATTTTCTATTGAATATAGAGTTTAAATGATATGTACATCATTGCATTCAGTTTTTATTTATATGTTACACAGTGTCACAACTTTTTTGGAAATAGATTTCTATTTAAAAGCTGTATATCAATTCCGGGGGTCAAATTGCAGCCATGTAATTGATTGTCATGAGTGCCCATTTTTAATTAGGGTTTGTTTACTTGTTTTGGGGAAATGATGTGTTTTACAAGACCAGTATCTAGAGGATCACTGTTCAAAACAATTAACAAAATGATATTTATGTGATTTGAAACAGTCTTCTAGATCATAATAACCTGGGCTGTAAAGGAAGGTTAACTTGCACACTTTCCGATATTTGGAATGGTTTCTAATTGATTTATACATAGAGCTTGTTTGTCCATGACAGTGTTCCGTGTTGCTACCTTAAGTACCATGGAAAATATATCCACTGCTCTGCATATAATGAATTACCACTGCTGTACCATTAAGCAATCCAGTTTCATACAGTCTTAGTACTATACGACTACTTTCTTGTATATGCACTTGGAATTTGTTTATTACAACAGCATGCACAGAGACAGGCAGGGAGGCAGGGAGGCAGACAGACACACAGGCTGTGATGGGGTCCATACGTTAGAGGAAGAGAGTGGGGTACCAGGCTCATGTTACAAATGACCAAATGGGATGTTCCCTAAGGCAGTGTCACTGCCAGATGCTCACTCTCTTTCTGTTTCTTCTCTTTAACAATTACTCCCTTTCAGATTTTCAAGCACGCAAGCACACATGCATGCTTGCACGCACGCACGCACGCACGCGCACGCACGCGCACGCACACGCGCACGCACACGCGCGCGCGCGTACACCCACAGAGTCCCACAAAGTCCAGATGTCCATCTCTCCAGGATCTTTCTCTGTATTCAGGACGTTCTGTATGGCAGCTTGTGTTTCTGCTCCACAGCGGTATGGTAAGGGAACAGTGTTGATACATAACCTAAAAACCTGTTAATGACTGTGTGTGAACACCTGTGTGTGCGTGTTTGTGTGCTCACAAATAAATATGTGTGTGTCTATGTATAAATTGAACCCAGTGAATTGAGCTCTGTCCCTCCCTTCTCTCGCCATCCCTTGACCATCCATCACCTCACGAACTCACTTTGTGTCTCTCTCACACACAAAAACAGGGCTAGCTGTGTGTGTGTGTGTGTGTGTGTGGGAAGGTGTTTGGCCTTCACTGGTGGTACCAGGTGTAATGACATGACTGTGTGTCAGTACCGTCGTCGATGTTCTGCCTCCCTGCCACCTTTCCACTTCACACTCACTTTTCTTCTTTCCATTTTTCTATTCCTTTCTCCTATCAGGTCTTTTATTCGTGTACTATTTTCTTCGGCCCGTCTTTTCACAATGTAGGTGAGACTGTCTCTCCATCTCTCACTCCTACATGTCTGGCGGCTTTTTTGGCATTCCTTCAATCTGCATTTTTCTGTCATTTTTTCCTCACTATTGTTTTGCAGTATATTCCTTTTGTAACCTTTTCTTTACTCTCTTGCTCTCAGTACCTTTAGATTGTTGTCCCTCCTCTCTATATAAATGCCTGTACACTCTGTGTTAATTGCGTTGGTCTGTGTGTGTGTGTGGATGTGCAAGTATTAGTATTCAGTTTCCTGTGGCTAGTTTATGTAATCAATAATGATCGCTATTGTTGTTCAGCTCTGGATAACAGTGTCTGCTAAATGACTCAGATGTAAATTTGTCACATTAACAACAATTTTCAATATGAACTTTGAAAAGTAATTTAACTAAAGGAAAAAAGAATGCTTCACATTATTAGTTAATCCTGAAAAAATCATAGTTTTGTATTTTTTCTTATTATTTTACAAAAGTGGAACACAAAGACAAAGTAATTTGGTTTATTTTTGCATATGGTGGGGAGAGAACAGACGATGATAATAGAATCAGTGATGAATGACTTCACTGCAGTTAGGGAAGCATGGCAGAGTTGGAGGGGGGTTGAGATTAACGTAGCACAAAGCAAATTGGGTTTGCCATTATTACACAATTCTGACTGCAGAAAGCCCCTAACCATGAGAGACAAATGAGGCTGCAGATTCATAAAAGCTCTATTAACACGAGCTAGAAAGAGAGGGAGAGAGAGAGTGTAAGAACGGGAGAGAGGGATAGATATGAAGAAAGAAAGAAAAGAAAGGTGAAAGAAAGAGCGAAAAATATGTCAAACTGTCAATGAGCTAGAAGATTACGTAGCATTAGATATTTTTGCCCCAAGTCTGACTGGGTTTCAAGAGGGAAGTCATCAACTTAAGTGATTGAACTGTTTATTGAGAAGTAACCCATTATGAACTATCACAGTGGGACAGACCTTTTGGTTCAAACAGTCATCAGTTCAAACTAATTAAGTTCCTAGTTTACTGATTAACTTCACTTTTTGGTCTTATTTTCGTTAATGGCATCAGTCATTCTACCATGGCCACCAATCTCAATCTTCTTTGTTGCTCTTTCTTCTTTTAGCGTTAGCCGTTAGCGATTAGCAGGTGCGTCAGGGAGATCATTTCAAGGTATTCCTGTCACCACTAAGTCATCCACATAACCATAACACCAGCCACTCACTGACTGACAAAGGACACATCATTGACATCACCCATTCAGGCTAATGTGCAAATATGTCTTAATGTACTGTCATAATGTGATCATCGCCGCGCTAGACCTCAACGGATGGACCCCCCTTAGCACAAACTGGATTACCTAAACGCCCTAGCGCCCGTCGCTCTCGCTATGCCACCGCAGGGAAATAGGTGGTCATTACCATCACGCACGGTTGGCTCACCGCTAATCTCCACTAAATGACGCCATCAGAGTGCCGCTTTTTTTTGCAGCACACTAAAAGGCCACTATGCTAACGGCTAGATTAAAACATAAGTCACAGACTTAGGCAGGTACTGGAGGTGACACTGTTAGGAGAGAGCAGAGCGCATCCATCAGAGATGCGGTACCACAGCTGGCGCTGAGTGAGACGGATAGTAGGTATTGTGAGATAGAGAGTGGGGAGAGAGATGGGAGTAAGGATAGAGACAGTGAAGAGAAATAGAGAAAGAGAGGTGGAGACAGTGAGAATGGAGAGGAGAGGAGAATGGTTAAAGAGAGAGAGAGAGAAAGATGAGTGGACCGATCAGGGAATAGAGGGTTCTGGGATTGTTTATTGCCACGCTGTAATTGGATAACGCAACAGTCTAACCTCTTTAGGCCTGTCACTTAAGCTCGTTCTCAGGAGAACCATCACAGACGTTCTGATTGAGTTAGCAGCCTATTGAAACTTTTTATGAGTGCTTGAAGAAAGCAGGGCTTAAGTGTGATGTTTCTAACAATTTATGAAGTGAGGGGATGCAATGGTCTGGGGAGATATGTCAACACTAAAGATATACAGGACATGTATTTAGCTAACACTGCATCTCCTCCTTTTGGCAGTTATACAGTGGGTGTAATAAATATTGAACCCATTGGATTTGTTTTTCATGTTTACCTATGTTACAGTGGGATTGAATGGATTTCATTGGGATTTCTTTAATTATGATATTTATTCTTTGATTTAGATTTTTCTGTTTGGTTTGGAATTTTTTATTCAAAATGTGTTTTTTAACAATTGTTAATACATCAACAACTAAATATCTTTTTAGACAAAGTCTTAGCTTAAATAACTTAAGAAGTCACAATTGGCTTAACAACCTACATAGTCTTTGTGTAATAATAAAATATCTAACATTTGTATTGCAAAATATTCTCAAAGTGCATATGGGACATAATAATAGGTGTTTACTTCATATTTTAATGACAACCCATTACAATGTCACAAACATGCACATTCCTAGAAATGTCCTCTTTTCCCAATTTTGTCCGAAGCATTTCTGATGCCGGGAATTTCTTATGGCTGGTGAAGGTCCACTTCTACACATTGTTCCTCCAGACCTTTAGACTGGGAATGACATTATGTGACTAGAAGACATATTGTGGATGCATCATCGGTGTTAGCACCCTAAAGAGGTCCCAGTAAGCCATCCGCCATTGTTGACTTCAACCTTGGGAACAAAGTAGTATCAAGTGCCATGCTCAAGGGCAGATCTATGGATTCAGAAATCACAGATGTGCATTGTTTAACAGTACACTCATGCAAACCTGACTGAATGGGATGTGAACAAGATGCTTGTAGAATTAGGAAGCATGGGGCGACAACATTTTGCAAAGCGCTACCAGGTGTGGACAGGTAGAGGCAAGACTATGTAGGACAGGCCTGCCTTGTCACTGTGCCCTATACTCCCTTCTGGTATGTCGGGCACCTACACACTGAATATTGGAGTTTTTGGCTGGGGAATGCTTTCTCGTCAGCTCATGTGTGCCTGTATAGAAACTCCAGGCTGAGCACACAGTGTGATAAGAATCAGAATGACTTGGGGAGATGTGTTTAGTGAGCACATGTCTTTTGCTTGTTACATCTCCTAATTTTGGGTGCTTCTTTTCTTTGTTCCATTTTTCTCCTCAGCTTCCTTTTGTTTCCTCTTTTCCTAACTCAGTGTCCTTCTTTCCCTATTTCCAAACTTCCTGTCCTTAATGATATTAAATCTTGCTCAACAGCACCATTTGACACTTATTTTACTTTTCAAACATTTTAAGCCTTAACCATTATGGTAACCACGCACAACTTACAAGTAAAAAAAAATAAACAAACATGGTTTTGTTAGACTTTGGACAATTGGAAGCATTAGCTAAATGTAATTCTTAAAAAAATAACAATTCCTTTATGTGTACTGTATGTGTGTACTTTCTGACTTCTCTGTACAGAACTTTTACTTCAAGTATAGCAGACATACTTTCACTTCAAGTATAGCCTTAATTGCCCCCCCAGACATGTGCACTTAAACACACACTGACATTTACGTACACATTCACAACCATGGCTTCACGTCCTTCACACCTGCTCCATAGCAACCGTGTTGAGATTCAGTTCTCTTAGTTCAGTGTTGACTCTGTATTAGAGCTTTGGTTAGATCCATTCTGAAATGAACATACTGAAAGACACAATGATGAACAGATCCGTTCTGGAAATTTTTTTAAATAACCTTGTTCGGATCTGAGAGAAACATTCGGTATCAAAAGTAGAAAGAGAAAATAATTGATATGGCGCTGCCAGCTCCATAAATTAGCTAACACATTAACTACTAGTTAGATGTCTTTAAAAATCAGATGTCTTTAAAAATGGTCAGATCAAATCAGATTACTGTAATAGTTGAGCAATAACAATGCTAGGTTTTTAGAGCTACCTAATCATGTTAGGGATTTATGAACATCACTGTTCTCACGGGTTTGTGTTGAGGAAGTTCAGATCTGGTGGATCCTTGAAGATTCTAGTCTTCATGGCCTTAAAGCGTTATTGATTTGTTGTAAAGAAATGGACCCACAGAAATCTTAGTGCTATCTTTCTGAGGAAAGCTTTTCATACCTCGGCCATAGCAGAATGTGGTTTGAGCAAGCATGAAAATGGCTTAAGTTTTAACTGCCATCAACATTGTCAAAATGACAAATGATAAGAGTTGCACATGTTCAGTTTGACGGTAATTGCACATGTACAGTTTGACAGTTGGCCATGACAGTAAATGTAATTGTACACCTCAGACAGGAGTCAGTCTAGAACTGCAAAGTCACAAAATAGACTTGGAGACACAATGTGTTGTATTCAATCACCTTTCAATCAAAGGCACCCACAAACTGTAATTTAATCAGTCTTTTATTTTCCCATTTCCCCGCTCCTCGTTGCTTGGATGACCATGTTAACTTGTTGGCGTCTGTCTTCCCTGTAGATGAAGCCGTAATTGAATTTTCCGAGAGGCCCTGGGATGAGCCCTATCAAAAGGTCCTGATTCCTTGTTCTTCTCTTCACCTGAGCCACTGGTGTCTTTCGCTTTTTTCTGTTTCTCTCTCTCTCTCTCTCTCTCTCTCTCTCTCTGTCACTCCCTCTGTCTCACCATAGAGACTCAGTGGCCATGCTCTGTCACTGGCTGGTCTCTGTTCATTACTGAAGGGGAAATTAGGTGTTTCATGTGCCCCCAGATGATGGCTCAACCCCTCTATTACTTCTGCCACTCTCCAGATTTAAACTTAAATTAGCTGAACTGCTCTATCTGATATCCTTTAAACCTCTCTCTTTTTCTCTCTGAATTAGAAATCTCCATCCCTGCGGGGAACCAATATTAATAAAAAATGGACTTTCACTGTGACACAGAGAGTATCAGATAACACTTCCTTCTCCCCAATGTTTGATTAGATGTGTCATTTATATTTTTATCCAGAGTGACCTACGAGAGCAATTTGGGTTTACTGTCTTGATCAGGAAGATTTTTTTCATTTTGCTGGTGTGAGAATTGAATCTATTAACCTTCTGGTTTCTAGTCACTGGTTGGTCCACTCCTGACCTATGTACAGCAGGCCCATGATCATGGCCTGTCTGGATACTAAACCTCAGTACTCAGAGGTCTGCTTGATGTTCCTCCCCATGCATGCATTTATAAGCACACACACAAATATACACACACACGCAAACATATACACAAACATGCACGTGAACAAACACACACACACACACACACACACACACACAAAGTCAGGTAGGCTGGCAGGTTGGCAAACACACAGGCGGACACATCAGTTGAGAGAAAGAAAAAGGATGTGATGGTGAGAGAAAGAAACGGAGAGTGGAGAGACAGAGTGAGGAGAAGTAGAATTGAAGGCCTGTTGAAAGGCTGTCATCCTGTAATATATAACATGTTGTATGCTGCTAGCCCTGGTCAAATCCTATGAAACGTCATTAGCCAGCTCAGCCGGTAATGTGGCTATGGTTTGCCTACACAGAAACACTGGTAGTTTGGTGCCTCTAAGGTTAAACAGAAGTTCCCTCGGTGTTGTCGGCAACAGGGACACAGCATGAGACGGTTAATGAGCGGGTGGCAGAGGCGACACAGGAACTTCACCCCCCCACCACCACTACCAGCCCCCGGTAACCCCATACCCTACTGTGTGGCATAATTAGAGTCCCCAGTGCGCCGGTGAAATCGGTCCCCCTTTCCCTGTGGTTTTTTGTTCAGTATGTGGGGAGATGAAGAAGCTGCGCACACACTCACACACATTGTATTTTTCCATGCATTTTGTTTTTCCTCCTGGGTCGTTGCAATCTCTGGTCCAGGGATTGTCTCTGAATTATTATGCAATTAAAGTAATTGTAGTAGTGACAAGCACCTTCTGCATGTGCCATTACACTTCTGACTTTTTAAATGGTATCTACTATCTGGAGTGCAATTTAGCATAAACAGGATATATTTAAATACCCTGATATGTTGTCCTCTTTCAAAATGTCCTGGGAACAACTAAAGCCCCCGGCAACAATAATTTACTCTAAAGTGATGAGTTGGTGTTGCTGAGAAGCATTTTGAACTATAAAGGACTAGCATGGCCAGTAATGTAAAAAAGAATGGATTGATTCAACCTGCCCTTTCACTGTTTTACATGTCCAATCCATACTCCTAAGTGCCCCTGGAACTAATGGTTTTAACCTAAAAGGAAAGAGCGTAATGATTCTGGCTGTCTGATATTGAATTGCTCAGTGGTGTTACTGTTAGTCATGGTTCACAGCTTTTCACTGAGCAACACAAAGACGCAAATGTCACATTGTCATATTCCATTGAAACACACACCGTAAAGGAACTCACTCACTCACTCACCAGACCCTCCCCCACTGGATTGAACGCGGAGACCCAGTTGAGGCGTGTCTTGTTGTATAGTGTGTTCTCACGTTCATGTCTTTTTATCACAAGTATAATTCCTTCAGGTTGACTTGAGAGGTGATACAGTGAAAAGTGCAACGCCTCCAATGATGTGGTGCAAAAGCCCATTAAATGAATCCATCGAACAACCTCCCAGCTGTCGCCCTGTTTTTCTCTCCTTTTCCCTTTTTTATTTTTCTTCTCACTTCCCTACACCCACTTTACTCTTTCCCCTATCTCTCTCACTCTGTCTGTCTTTTACCCTGTCTCTTTAATCTCTCTCTTTTGGTCTCTTCCACCTCAGATGCCATGGAAAACCCATAGCGAGACTTGGAGAGACATAGATTGGATCAGACTCCGTGTGAGCTGTAAGCTCATCATCCACGCGAAGAGAATGCATTTCTTCCACCCTCTCTCCCCTGACAGAGGCCTCCACTTCTGGGAAAGATTACCACACGCCGTCAGAGAAGAGAGACTTTAGCGTTTGTTAGCCTCAGTTGGAACTCTTTTAAAGGAGCAGCGATACAGGTTAAGATGACAACGCTCCCACAACCTGCACAATCCCGTTTGTCCGCCAGTGTCTTTGTATGACAGTGTGTGTAATTCATTGTTATGTACTCGTGAATGCGTTCCTCCAAGACAGCCTCGTTGGCTCACAGTGTTCTTTCTCCCAGGGATTCGTCAGACGGTTGTAGGTAAACACTCGTTGGTTTTTATGTGGTGCGCTGTTCTACATAACACCTTGGATAGATGATTTCTCTAAGCAGGGCTAATTAATGTTCCCATATACTGTATCAGCTTCACATGCAGTAGTGGGGAGTTACAGGATGTAATCCATTAAAGATATTGTAGCCAGTTTACATACTTTGTGTGGAAGTACTAGATGATTACTAATTCTGTACATTAAAGAATGCAGAAATGATATGTGGATGAAAACACAATGACACCTTGCGTGTTTGGAATTGTTTCTGTCATAGGCCTGCAGTATGGGAATACATTATGTCTTAAAAGCTACTGTGCTTCACCACCAAAAGGTGAATGCTTGATTGCTGACCAATGATTAGGCTTTGTATGCATTTCCAGATCGGAATACAATTTTGTCTGTTTTTTACCGGTTAAAACAGTATGCCTACATTTGACATGTTTAGGCTTTCGGCATGAAATGCAGTTTATTAATAGTACAGACAAGTCTACGCAAAATCAATAATATGCCATAACTGGATTTTTCCTTGATCATTTCCATATTTCAGGTAGAACTTGTTTTGGCGGCTCCTTGTTATACTGAATGTCTGTACACATCTCCATACTTCACACTGACTTTTTCTATATTGGGGTTAAAGATGCAACCTATTTCTGTACAGATATTTGGTTGGCCACATGCAGTCAGCCCAGTAATAGCCCACGGTTCAGTCAGGCCTTGTTTTCCATTTGAACCTGCAGCTTCTACTGAATGCACATAGGCCATATGATTCCCCTCGCTCTGGAGCCTGGAGAAGTAGTATGGCCACATTTATATTAGTGGCTGACAAGTAGTAAATCTGACAAAACATGCAGCTAAATTCTGTTTATTTCTGCCTCTTGCGCTCTAAAATGACAAGCAGCGACTGTTCACGCGTGCCTATGTACACTTCGGCAGCCATGCATGTGATTTTAAGGAGGTTGGCTTGGTTTGAACTGCCCAATGGCTATTTACCGTTGTCTTAATGTAGCCTATGAAACACAATCCTTGTTGAAATGAAGTGTATGGACAGCAGGTGAAAAATGTTAAATGAATAAGTTGACTTCAGTTGTTTTATGTCAGGTTATTGCTAGATTATTTTATTATTTGTATTAAAGTTAAAAGTAATTTGTTAGAAACAGTGTCCTTGTCTTGTCCTTGACCTTGTTTTAAAGGTCACACATAAAAATACCAATATACTATATATATTTTAACATCAATTAAAGGTAAGAGTCCTCTCGTATTCTAAATGTATGATCAAGCTAATAAATAACTAAATGTTTTCATAGCGTTTTTTGCTCATCTTCACCAAAGGGACCAATCATTGTTCAGTGCTCTACCTAACCCATGAAGTAAACTGCAATATCTGTTGATGCTTTGTTAACTCTAACATGGACTGACAGTGCAGTGCAGTGTGTGGGTAAAATCACAGAGGAAGCCAAATGAAAAACAAAATCCATATTAAGCTCTCTATAAGCCAATATTCATAGCACATACAACTCAGAAAAGAAAAAAAAAGAGATCACTGCAAAATTTTTCAGGTTTTACCATTCATAGGTATGTGTTTGAGTAAAATTACATTTTTTTATTCTGTAAACTACTGACAGTATTACTCCCAAATAAACGATATTGTCATTCAGCGTATCTATTTGTAGAAAATAAGAACTGGTCAAAATAACCAAACCTCCAATAATGCAAAGAAAACAAATTCATATACATTTTTCAACAAAAAAATAATGTTTTAACTTTAGTTCAGAAATCAATATTTGGTTGAATCCTAATATTTTTGCCACAGCTTTCATTCATCTTAGCATGCTCTCCACCAGTTTGTCACATTGCTGTTGGGTGACTTTATGCCACTCCTGGCACAAAAACTCAAATAGCTCGGCTTTGTTTGATGGCTTTCGACCATCCATTTTCCTCTTGATCAAATTCCAGACATTTTCAATGGGCTTCAGGTCTGGAGATTGGGTTGGCCATGACAAGGTCTTGATCTGGTGGTCTTCCATCCACACCTTGATTGACCTGGCTGTGTGGTGTGGAGCATTGTCCTGCTGGAAAAAAACTATTCTCTGAGTTGGGGAACATTGTCAGATCAGAAGGAAGCAGGGGTTCTTTCTAGGGTAACCTTGTACTTGGCTTGATACATGTGTCATTCACAAAGACAAATCTGCCCGATTGCAGCCTTGTTGAAGCAACCCCAAGTCTTCACCGATCCTCTGACAAATTTCGCAGTGGGTGTGAAACATCCAGGCTTGCAGGCCTCTCCAGGTCTCTATCCAACCATTAGACGACCAGGTGTTGGGCAAAGCTGAAAATGTGACTCGTCAGAGAAGATGACCTTACTCAATTCCTCTACAGTTAAATCCTTACAGTCTTTTGCAAACTTCAACCTGCCTCATCTTTGCTTTTCATTGATGAAGGGCTTTTTTCTAGCTTTCCATGACCTCAGCCCTGCACCTAGGAGCCTGTTTTGGATCGTCCTCGCCATGCACTTCACCCCAGCTGCTATTAGCCATTCTTTTTGTAGGTCACTTGATGTCAACCTACGGTTGTTGAGTGACATTCGAATGAGTTGACGGTCATCTCGGTCAGTGGACAGTCGTTCTCGCCCTCTGCCAGTCTGTAGCTTTGTTGTCCCAAAGTGTTTGTTGCTTGACCTTGTTCTTATCAACTGCCATCTTTGAAATTGTCAGGATGGAAGCAACCTGACGCTCACTGTATCCCTCTGCCAGTAAAGCCAGAATTGAACCCTTCTTTTCCTCAATCAGAGCTTTTCTTTTCAACGCTTTTGTCATGCTGAATTGTTATTTTTTAATTAACATTTAATTAAAATTACCTTTGAGGTACTACTTGGACTGTTTTTGCCATCCAGCTGGTCCTATTGCAAGAGGATAGTGATGACCACAGCAGTGGTTTTTATACTTTTCCTCGTTAAATTAGATTTGGTTCAGGTAATTACCTAATCAGCACCTCATTAGAGTAATATTAGGTTTGCCTGTGTTGAAATTTAACAGACACTGGACTGGAATGGCTATGGAAAAATTTGGAGTGTTCTATTAAGAGCTGTATATACACCAGTACTTGAAGACAATAACCACACACACACACACACACACACACACACACACACACACATGCACATGGTGGTTGAATTAATTCTTTCAAATTATTCATTGCACCACCGCAAGTTAGAATCATAGCATGGACCTGCCTCCACTATTTAAGCATCATTTCAACCATCCTGTACATCTCTTTTTATTATCAGCAACAGCAGTCGATATGTAAGATAGCAGCAAGAAAAGCTATTTGGGCTGATCACCAAACCATTAACTTAATACGTTACGTGATATATTGCTATTTGTGTACTGTATGTGTGTGTTTGCGTGGTATGCAGTCGTCCTAGCATTAAACATTTTGTAGAGTTGTACATGAACTCCCATCTTTCCAGGCCCAGATAACAATGGGATACAATTAAATCTCTGACCGTTACAGAGAATTAGCCAAAAGCACAAGTCCAAACCCAATCATTGAAATGCATTCAGAACAGGGCAGCTTCTATGTAGCAGGCCACTGGAGGAGTTGTACCAACTGTTGTATTTGTTTCTGTCAATGACTTTCTGACTTTGGTAAGATTTTATTGTTATGATGACAGATCTAGACTGGCTTAACTTGCGAGGGAGGGGGTTCTTGCGCAAGGAATTCTCACCGATGAGCTCAGGTCCAAGCTGATTGGCATATTTCTTTTTAAAATTGTTTTATAAAGGATGCCCCAAAAGCGAGTTGGCTTCTGTCAATCAAGAAGGATGGTGATCATCATTAGCCAGACCGCAATATATTGCCTACACATATTGCAAGAGAGGGGCACAGGTTTGTGCCATGGGAAGATATTTTTTCCTGCAGAGATTCAGCTACTTGCAAAATTGGAGGAACATAAAAAAATTGAAATGCAGTAAATTATAGATTCTTAATTATATGATTATTTTCATTGGTCAAGTTTTTTTTCCATATATCCAGGGCACTCTGATACTGATATATTCCTAGTTGTTGTCTTCAGTTATCATGATATTGAGTTTGGGGGATACACATTTTACCTTAACAGTTAACATTTTGGACAGCTGTAAATGAACATAAATGAATGCATTATTACAAAGTATGCTCAACCTTGCTCAAGTAATACGATTTAATGAACAAAGTCTTTATGACTATTTAAAGAACTCCATAAATATTTAGCAATATACAAGCGATAGCTAGACAATCAGTAAGAATTGGTCTGATATTAATAACTCATACATGTTTAATATAGATGTACCCTGATAAAATGCATATAACAGTAACAAAGCATTTCCAATCTTGGCAGACGAGACACAAAAGAAAACGGGTCACTTACGCCAAGTCTGTACGCCAGGTCTGCACTAACAGGAGATGAGATGTTTAGGCCTAATGTTAAGGGTAAATAATGACCAGTCACTATGTGCAACAGCAGAGTAATGATCTTTTAACTTTAGATTTGATGACTTTTCCTAGAGTGACCCCAGCATCACCTTTGTTCAGGACGTATCTGAAGAAGAATATGGAGAAGAATACAAACCAGATGAAGAAATTCCCCAAGCTGAAAGAGAGAAATTCTGACAAAGAGCAACCCACATGACATGCAGGTGCCCATTTCCAGGACATCACCTCAACATTCTACATGTTCATTACACCTGCTATCGAAAAAATCATCAAATATGTGAATGTTCCAGAAATATCAAATTACCTGGAAAAGGATGGATAAGATTGACCAGTGTGCCTACATAGGGCTGCTAATTTTAGCGAGTGCGTATACATTTCAAGACAAGGACACGTCGTCTCTGTGATATAGAGAGTGGAAGGGTGATTTTTCGTGACACGATGCCAGTGAAAGTCTTCCACAATTTCTCCAGAATTCTACGATTTGATATCCGTCAGTTAAAACCTGCAAAATGTGTGAGACAAATTGGAAGATGCCAGACTACTCAGGGACGCAGACCTGTGGAGGCCCGGAGAAGAATCCGTCTACACAGGGAAGCCGACCTGTGGAAGCCCACAGAAGAACCAGTCTACACAGGGACACAGGCTTGTGGAGGCCCAGAGAACAAACCTGAGCTCCCCCCCTGCTCTCCTGACAACAAGGGGGAGAGAGGCCTTCTCATCACAATTTGTCTTCACCCCCAACACCACTCTAGTTTCTTACCTCCCAAAGAGAAGTAAGAATATGGTCCTCCTGAGCCCATTGCACAAAATGACTGAGATCGGTTATCATGATCAGTGATCTTGAGGACAGGAAGCCCGCCATCATCCTGGAAAATAACCACAACAAAGGAGGCATGAACAACCTGGGCAATGTGATTGGAACTTGGCCCCATGTCATCTTCCATAACATCATTGACGTGTCCTCTTACAATGCTTTCGTGATATGGAACATGATCAACCCTACCTGAATGCCTGATAAGTGGAACAAGAGGAGGGTGTTCCTGGAGCAGCTGGGAAAGGCACTTGTAACCCACACATTCAAAGAAGGGAGCACCTCCCCCGCACAGCAGCCTTTGCAGCGCATGTGGAATCTGTTCTATCATACATTTAATGATGCAGAACCATACAAAACTCTCGTCTTGAGGGTTCATTCAGTGGTGGGTGGATGACATTATGTGGACATAAACTGGAGACTATTATGTAGATTTAATCAACTGCACAAAGATACAGCCATGAATGAAGGTTCTTCCATTTTGAATCACCTCAGGTTCAACTATTCACAACAAAGAAAAGTTGCTAGTTATTTTTTTATTTTAAATTGCAAATATTCCAAATATTGGACTCTATTTCCTAACAGAACAAAAATGTATTACAGAAAAGAACAACAATTTGATTTCCCCTCTCCCTGTTTAATGCCATACTTTTCTCACCTCAGTAATTCTTAAGTGACAGCCGAGGCTAACTGAACAGCAACCGGGGTGCACTGAATAACCATGCTCTAGTACTGTGGGCTGGGGTTCTAATTTCCAGTATAACCGAGTTTGAGATGGTTCAATGATCTAGGACGCACACATGGTTTCTGACATGGCGCCTGGTGAGGCACAGGGCGAACCAGTGTATTGGATCAAAAGTTACCTGAAAAAAAAGGCATCTGATATTTTGTTGAATGGTCGTCATGCCCACACAACCCCTGAGGTTGTAACGGATGTCCCTGACCTTTATTAGCATGTATGTGTAAGTGAGCAGGTTCCCTGTTTTGAGTAGATCTAAAAGCATACAGTCTGCAGGTTAATTGAGTTGCACATTCGGCTGCTCAGCCAGGTGTGAAAGAGGACTGCATAAGTTCAATGAGAAATAGTAGGTTTGATGACTTTTTCGCTTCTTGGCATTGGGTCATAAAGATGGGACTGAATCCGGTCCTAAAGTGGGTGCTGATGTCAGCACAGTACCGGATGCAGTTCTTTAGGAAACTGTGTAAACGTTGCACAGCAGCACGAAGGCATCCATATGAAGTATTTTACAGTAAAGAATGTGTCCAGGCATGCCGAGGTCAACCAGAATGGGACGCTTCTTTTAATCAGCCCATGTACCAATACAGCATGATTTTCAAAGCAGTAGAGGAAGTACCAGGAATACTCTCACTTGTGTGGGTGTGCATGGAGTAGGTCTGTTTTCACGCTTTATGCGATGTGCCCTAGAAACAATAAGTGGTTGTGGGTGAGACAGCACTTTGTAGTGTTCAGCCTGTGGCTTGGAATCTAGGAAGGATATCTTCCAGCCACTCTGGGTGTTGCTATAGGTGTGAGAGCCCAAGCAGGTAAGTACACCAGGCACATTTTTCATGGAAGGCCTGTCAGTAACATTTCGGTTAGTCTTTGGGATGTAACTGGTGCATTGGTGACATAATTGCAAGTGATAATGCCAGGTATCAAGATGCCAAGAACCAGTTAGAACAATGTTTGATAATGTTTGTTTGATCTGTCCTTCTGAGCTTTTTCTGAAGACATCCAGGTACTTGTATAGAAATACATTCAGTCACTGAGTTTGAGCATGTGACAGGTTTAGTATCATCTGTTGTGTCAAGAAGATTATGAAAAATCCCAGAAAGGTGATGTTTGGTAGCACAGCATGAATTCCATAACTCATATTTCAAGAGAAGAGGTGGCATTCAAGTTACCCTAGCTGTTAGCCAGGATGTAGCAAATATTCATCAGTGGAATTCATTAACTGCACCACCCCCTACTAAGTCTGAAAAATATCTTCATGGGGAGTTCTGAGCAGAATGAGCAGAAAATATCTTCATGAACAGAATGGGGAGTTCTGAAACCCTCACTGTCGATGAAAATGTTCAGTCATTTGTCAAGAAGAGCAGACACTTCAATTGCCTCAACGATGATGAGAATGCCAGCTGAAAAACCTTCTCTAGGAGCATTTTTGTCATTTTCTATTTAGAATTAAAGAGTGATTACAGGGAATTTAACCCAATCTGGTGGACAAGCTGATGTTTGCTTCTCAAGAAAAGCTATTGATCACTTCCCTGTTCTGTGGACCAGCAACTCCCATAATTCTCAGGGGATTAGAAGCACGTGCGATCATTGGCATGGGGCCTTGTCTCTTTGTCTCTTCTTGGAGGTGGGCTGCTATATCAGACTGGTGTTTGTCGTCTGGGTGGTGGACCACCATCAAGGTCACCATCATGTCCAAGTCAGGAAGGCAGCGAGGCGAAAGACCCAAGGCAACATTGTTCAGGCGAGTAGCAGACTAGTGAAGGATACTGAGCTTGACGCCTGTTGACAAATTCCTCTTTCAGCTTCATTAGGTGTGGTGGAGGTCCTGTTAGCCCAGAAGACTAAATGCTGTATGAGGTTCAGGTGTAATCTCCTGTAGCTGATACCTGTAGCTTTACCTCAATTCAAGCCATTCAAAATGAGCCTCAGCTTTTTTAAGCGGTTTCTGATCAAGGGTCTGTGTCGCGGGTGTTATTGCAGCATGTATTGGAGAGCTGCATGTGCGCTTTCAAAGTGACTTGCAATGAACAGGGCCTCCAAACCAGAAAAAAGTTATTTCAACACTGTACACTTTCAAGCAACCACAAGCCCAAGACGTCTTTCTATTTGATCTTTAATATGGAGTATGTCTTTAGAACTGTTGTCAATAGGATGTCCAAGTAGATGAATACAGCATCAGCCCTGCATGTAGGTAGTACAGAGGTAAACACAAGGCCCAACAAAAGAGTCCTACACCACATCTGGAAGATTTTCCTTGACCTGATCTGCCAGTTCAAGGCTAACGCATCAGCTATCAAAAATAACAGCAAAAATACACAGCACAACCTCTTTCACCATAGTGATTTAGAGGTTAATTTGTGGAAATTTTCTGGACATTTTTATTTTGTCACATTACACCAATCACAAAGCAGCTGCATGGTGCTATGTAAATACCCAATAACTATTAAAATTCCAATCCACCAATTCCACAGCCTTTTTAAATAACCCTCAGTCGAACTGAAAATAACATACTCACATTAAATAATCCTTCAATACTGTTTATAAATGTATCATGCTAAGTAATTTGGATTTTCCGCTCTCTCTCTCCATCTTCTCGCTCATCCCTCCAGTTTGCCCTTGTGTTCTCTCTCCCCCTCTTGTTCTATGTTATTCCCTTCTCTGCAGGTGTGGAGTGTATCCTTTAAACGGTGGAGCTGTCAGGTTGTGTCTTTTCAGGGCCTTTGCTGCTCTCTTCTCTTTCCTTTTCATGGCTGATGTTGTCTTCCATTAAGCTACGTGTGCCTGACACTGTCTGGAGGAGCCCGTGTCTGTTTGTCACCGTCTAATAGGACCAGGCAGCCTACAAGGTGTACACACACCTCCCAGAGTGTCTGAGTCTGTGTCTCGCTCTCTATCTGGCAGAGGAGGAAGAGACCAATAACATTGCCTTACTTGATTCAGTCTGGGCTTCAATTTAACTTGCCGTCTTTGTCGATGTAGGGGATTGAATCAGACACCTATGGACAAATTTTGTTTGTGATTTACTGGACAGGAATTGAGCAAAGCTCACTGGGATCATGGATGCTAGATGGTTACTGCTAGCCTGTGTCTCGGGTTAGCTCGGTCTGCGGTAAATCTGGTTAATTCTGTTTTTCTGTCTTGCCTCTCCTGCTGCATTCAGTGTTGTTCTTTAAAACCCATCCCATCTCAACCTCTGCATAAGCTGTTTTGCTGCTCTGAAAATGGAAGTGAGATATTGAGTGATGGGCAGGAAGATGTTGAGAAATAAAAAAGATAAAGATCCCAAGTGATTAAAATATACTTTATTATTCTTTACAGTGTACTTTATTAATTCAATTAATAGATTTGTTTTCCTGTATTCCTACTATCATCACAACTAAATGTAAATGTGTACTTTAAATTGATCAATAATTTAGTAGATTGTTGACAACTACATCAATTCACTTGTTTAAAGTGTACTTTAATTGTTTATGCTTTAATTGTAATATATGTAGTATATTCATTCAAAATATATCAGTATTTTACTGAAAAAGTATAATTTATCATTTTTATCATCAGCTAACCACATCATATGTTACAGCAGTGTGGTTACTCAATAAACTTATGAACATTTTATAATGGGGATATTTTTCCCTGGCAGCCTTCTGATAATTCTGACAGTTTTTGTTGTTTTATGTTATATTTTTTTTAGAACAAATTTGATTGGTGAAAAGATTTGTAAAAATCACAGCCAAAATGTTGAGCTGATGACTTTATTGACTTAAGGTAACATTTACAAGAAATATTAAAATAGCAAATGAATGAAGTTTCTTTGGAAAAGTATCCTTGATAAACATTTTAGTTTCTTTTTTGAAAATGCTGTAATTCCATTTCATGAAATGTATATGTAAATTTCCTCTGATTTCCTCTGAATTTCAATTTAAGTACACTTACTGTTTATTAGAAATGTATTTGAATAGTTTACTAATCCAAGTATATGTGTATATCTCCTTAACACAATACTACTCAAAGTAATATTCAAGTATAACCATTTCTTTTATGTAAATATATACCTCTACATTATTACACATTATTTATAAAGTATGTTTAACTATAACGATATAAAAAATATTTCGTTTTCACTTGGGATCATGAGATGGTAAAGATAGAAGAGGAAATAAGGAGGCTGTAAAAAGAGAGATGAAAGAAACGCATCAGAAGATGAATAAGAGAAACAGGTTAAGAGAATAGAAAATTAGGAAAAGAATTGCCTGGTCTAAATCCTGCTTATTCTTCTCGTTTCTCTCTTTCTTGCTCTCGGTGTCTCTCACTCGTTCTATTTGCCTGTCTGTCAGCATTCTCCAGATCGTCACAATGCCAGGCCTACCCTGAGTACATCCGGCACAGAGCAGAAATATTTTATTAATCCATCACTGCTTTAATTTGATCTTCCTTTTTTTAACCCATGGAGGAAATGAGAGATGGAGAGAATCAGAGGGATAGAAGGAAGAAAGGAATCTGCAGAGGAGCCTTGAACACGGAGTGGGAGTCGAGAAACCTGTTTCTGTGTGAGGATGATGAAAGCTTTAGAAGTCTGATAGATCTTTCTCTTTTAAACACACCCGTGTGTGTGTGTGTGTGTGTGTGTGTGTGTGTGCATGCGTGTGTGTGTGTTCACGTGTGTGTGTGCGCATGTATGTGCATACGTGTGTGATAGTGTATGATTTACTTGCTAATAACAAGAGTCTTCTTTGAAAGGCACTGAGCATTCATTCCCTGTGCGTGTCGTTTCGGGGTAGCTGCGCAGGGAAATGTCAACCATTAAAAGGAAACAGCCCTGTCATGAGAACGACGCTGAGTGCCGAGATAAACAACACTCATCCCACAAACAATACACAGGAGAGGAATGGAGAGAGAGAGAGTTTACAAAAAGAGAAAAGAGATAGATGTAAAGATTAAGAGAGCGAGATGGTAAGAGGATGGAGAAAAGAATGTGTGGAGGAGGATGGTAGTTTTCCTCCACTCTACCAGTGAGTCAGCCTGTCACTCTTCTGTCACAAAGGAAGGCTCTACACTCTCTCTCTCTCTCTCTCTCTCTCTCTCTCTCTCTCTCTCTCTTTTTTTATCTCTATCTCTCACTCCTGCCCGTTCTCTTTCTCTCCCTGTATTTCGCTCTCCATCTTTTACAGTGATTGTTTAATCATTCTTATCTGACAGAGTGAAAGCCCTCCCATCTCCTGCTCCGCTGCTTCATTGTGTAGCTAGCACATCATTAGGAGTAGGCTCCTGGAGCTCTCCTTTCTATTCACTCCAATTATATTCAAGGCGTTGTATTGGCATGAATAGGGAAGATTGCCAAACCTGTTTTTTTTTTGTATGTGTGTGTTTAAGTGCAAATAGTGGTACTATAACTGAAAATACTTGCGGTGTTATTGCTAATACATATTTCTCTGTGGAATCCATTTTACTCAGGCCAGTGCATTTGTTGTTGATTATGCTTTTTGATTGCTGCCGAGGTACATACTAAGAAGGCGAAGAAATAAGCTATCGTCTTCTTTTCTGAATTGATAGCGATCTGGGGAAATACCTTTGACAACCAAGGACCTCTGAGAGTCCTAACAAGGATCGTAATGCCAGCAAGTCTCAGGGAAATGATCCCCCTGATAGATACCACTGATTTCATATTGAACCTGAGCGTTACTTACCAAAAGCAACGCTCACACTAAAATGGCTGGGTTTTACCCTTTCGATCTCTCTCTCCCCTTATAATCACCGATCCTCCGTCTTTTATTTCCCATCGTCTTTTCGCATCCTCTCGGTGTCAGCTCTGATTGTTCCAGTGTGACAGGAACAGATTTAACCATCGTAGGTCTGAGGAGACACCAGTCAAATTGAACCCTCTTTGGCTCCATTCTTCTGGCGTATTCTCTGCTCGTCTGGAACAGTGACATGTTCTCCCCCTGTTTTCTCTCGCTCTTATCCCTGATCTAGTACTGCAGAACAAGCAAGGTTTCAGTCTCTCTCTTTCCTTGTTCTACCTTTTCTCAATTGAAAGGGGAAAGAATCCGCCGACTGCATGGAAAACTTTAAAGGTCTAAGCTTTTTGAGTAAGAGACAGAAAAATAGAGGGAGGGAATAAAAGGAGAAAATAAAAAAATAACCAGGGGAGATTTTGATTGGCCCACTCCACTCCAGGTATTAATCTGAAATTTCCAGCAGCTGTGTCACAGCTAGACCCATACTGAAAGGAAGCACACACAAACACACACACGTGCAGAAATAAGCACACAGAAATACACGTGGGGCGGGCATAAAAAGAGAGTGAGGACCCACATGGATAAAGATGCACATAAATTCACGTACTGTAGCAACCTGAAAAACAAAATGGGTTTTATAATTCTACACACAGTAGGTATGTAGAATTATAAACTGTATCAAGAGCAACAGAGGGGATTTGGTGGTTTAGTGCTGGGCACCCCTCTGGTGAGGAAAAATTCAAATAAACCAACGTTATAGCAAGATTAATACTTCCATGTTAGGCTTTGATACAGCCTCTGCATTACATTACACGACCAACGATCATCAGCAATATCACCCACTCACTGTACTCTTCAGTTTTACTTTCTGCCTTGCTGCTATATTTCTCTCCAATGTTTTCTCTAAGTCTTTCTCTCAATCTCTTTATCACTCCCTCTGTGTTCTCTCTCTTTCTCTCTCTCTCTATTTCTCTCTCTCTTTCCTTCTCTTTCCCCCTCCGTATCTCTGTGAGTTCATGTCATGGCTTCTGGCTATAGCCTGAGGCTACATGCTGTCTCTGATCACTACACTCCTGGACTAACAGCACATCAGAAGTGGTCCTCCTCCGGGATTGTGTGTGTGTGTGTGTGTGTGTGTGTGTTTTGACCTGTTCACATGGACATTGTAGCATAAAATGTATAAGACAATGAGACAGTTGTACTCACTCCTGGAAGTTGTTTCTCTTTCTGACTGTTTTCCACTAAGCACTCATGAATAGAGAAATAGTTGAATTATGATTTATTTTTATTAAAAACAGATTCTTTCAGTTATTTTGTGCTTGTTTTTTTATGTCCGTTGGAACCCTGTTTGCTGTGGAACATCAGCAGGTATTCTTCCTGTGCTCCACATCAAACGTAATTGTACATAACAGGATACAGAAATGTTACATTTAAGACGACATGCAGATGTATTAAAATCAGCAAAAAATAATAGCAATCATTTATTTGCAACACCCTCTAAATACTGTTGATATATCTGTTTTCTTATATAGAAACCCTTTTAGCGTATATTCTGTGATGGACAGTTTACAATATTTTAATATATGGTCAGATGGAATTTTCAACAGACAGATGTTTCTCAAAAAGGCTAGTTGAGAATTAGTTATTCTATTCTCAACTCATGTTAAGGATGTGAGTTTGGGTATGAGGTTTACTATGTTTTTCTTTGTGGCTGACCATTTTAGCAGTGAGCGGTCTGGATGGGTCTTGACCTAGCCTGGAAAAATAGTACGGTTGACAGTTGTGCAAGAAGCAAAGAACATTGTTTTGAACAGATGCGTACCTAATCCCCGTTTTTAAAAAAAAACCTAAAACCTCAAGATTGTTTAATGATGACCGTTTATTTACATCTGGCTCTATCGAGCATCAGATCATATCACATAATCAGGTCAACTTTTTTTTTTTACACTTTTGCAGAATCTGAATATGGGCAAGACTTATATACAAATGTTATAACTTATTTTTAGTGTGTTTAAAGATGCAGTCCCGGGTTTTTGCAAATTACAAACACTTTTTAAAGCCTCCTTTTGGGTTGGATGTGTAATCTTTTCTTCATGTGCAAAATTTATGAGACGAATTACTGTCACACCATAATGTGATATGTTGGATTTTAGCTCTGAAATTCCGAGTGAATGGTTATAATGACATATATCAGTACATACAACATGACAGTAGAGAATTTCATGGGGACCAGTTTTGGTTTGACAGTGCGTCTTTTACAACCAGTGGCCAAAAAATCTGGAATGCATCTTTAAAATCATCACCCATCCTGGAACTGACTGTAACTCTTAAGCTAAAGTCTTCGTGAAGAAACTGGTAATGGACGCAAAGGTTTTGAGTCAGCAGACACAGTACCTTTAGGTTCCTGTTAGACAGGTGGGAAATAATTTGCCCAAAACACAGAGGAGCTAGACCCTAAGACAAATGAACTGAGAACACTGGATAATTTTGGATGTTGCTACTTTTATTGTCAGTCAAATGCTTTAGCATACAGTAGATGAAAAGTTCCCATTTGTTATCCTAATGGATAGGGACCAAGGGACGTCACAAGGGACTTCAACATCCTGTTGGGCTCATTGATTCTGGGCTCATTGCACTGCAGCTGTTTAGTTTCATCCTAACTAGATTTATATTAAACCGGCAGTGTTACACCAACAAGCAAGTCTGAAACTATGAGCTTGCAAAACACCCAGGGCTGAGATAAACATCACCTCAAAATACACCCAGTGCTGAGCAAATATTGTCCCGGGCTAAAGCCCTAAAAGCCTGGGTCTGGCAATGTCCCTGACTGGGACCTGCTGGTGAAACGAAGCGCGCATTTGGCAAACAAGACGCAGAAGTATAATTTCAGTGCCTAAATGTGAGTTGACATATTCTGAGAGGGAATCTGCTGTTCTTATGTTATAGTTCAGATCATCCCACACTGACTAGTTGATGATCACACCTGAAGGGGTGAGCCATCCAGATCATGCTTGTGTGATCAGGACTGGCATGTTATGGTATATGGAATGGGATCTCATATCGCAATAAATGTCTTATTTGCCTAAAAGGCTGTGTAGCTCGGAGTGTCTGTGGCACACAGGTCTGTGTAGGTTTCAAGACGTGTCATTTTTATTCACTGCAGTCATTAGTTCGGAAACCCATATACTTTTCCACTCTACAAAGTTAAACATTTTCTAAAATGTTCTTCATTTTCAAACATTTTAAGAAAATGGGACATTTTGTTAGGGTTAGAACAGCAGTCATTTCCTATAATTGATTTTTCTATTCCTGTCCTTCCCAGAGCTAGTCATATAAGTGGAAATTCCCTGGGCAGTTGTCATTGCGATGTAACAACAGTCACAAACGAATGGACTCCATTCAATTTTATGCTGCAGTCTAACAAATTGAACCTTCAAAATGTAAGGCCTACTATACACAACAATGAAATGTTTGCGTTCGTCCTGTAAGTCATGTGTAATTCTTCAGACAATACATGTGTAAAACTTGTTAGGTGAATAATTTGTCTTGCCATAGAGATCCAGCATCTTAGAAAGTACACTGATAGTCAAAATGGTGCAACTATCAAAGTTTTAAGAAAAGCCATGAACCGTGTTTATTGTTTTTGTATCAGACTAGATGATTTTCAACACTGAAACATTTATAGAAAATCCTATTATAATACTGCACGTGATTTGCACAAGCAGAAAATGCCAGGTCTCTGATAAAAGCTCACACAACACCATCGTTTTTAGATTACTAGCTAAAGTAAAATGGCAGATATTTCTAAGAACAATAATAACGACCTTAACGGTGCTGACTATTGAATATAATGGGGATTTGCTAATCCCCATGACATGGCAGACACCACAGACTCTATTTCAACTATACTTGGAATGATGAGGGCAGTTGTCATAGAGATCGGGCATTAACAACAGTATAAAGGTTGACCAACAGTGCATTGCATCTTTATTGGGGGATGTTTACTGTGGCCTTGTTTTTGATTGTGCAGTTTCTGCTAATGCAAGAACATAACCTTTCCATTTCAAATCACACAGTTACACAAAACGCCAACGATACAATCTTTACTAACATCCAGATGTAACCTCAACATTTTTATTGTTAAGTATACAAGGTAGTCTCAACACATACAAAGTTCCATTTGAAAAACCTATGACACGCTGGTTTGTCCTCTCCTTCTCTGTCTCTCTCTTTTAATCCTTGCCTCCATACATCCCTCTCTCTGTGCTTGCATATGGATTACGAGTTGAACAGAAGATGGAAACACAAAGCCATGGCCCCAATAAGAATATATCAACACTGAGACATTAGTATTACAATAACAATGAGACGATAATTATAAACGGATATTGGAACAGCAGTTGATATTGACCCGTCATTGACTCCGCCATGACCCCTCTTTAAGCCATAATTAACATTTGATAAACAAACACCTACCTCTGTGTGCTTTCCCCCTAGCATTTATATTTAGTGTCATGTTCTCATTGTGAACACACATGGATACCAATACCCTCCAAGCCCAGCAGGCCAGCCTGCACAAATTTGCCCTAATTTTGTATCCAACATGGTTTTTGAAACAGTTTTGGTAAAGGACCAAACCTCACCCACCATGTAATTTGAATCAGGAGCAAGTAAATATCCAGCAATCACTCTCTGACTGAGTCTCAGTGGTGAGTACTCAGGACCAGTAGGAGTGGGCTTTCAGATAGGTTTCTACTGTAATGTTGTGGCAATGGGGAGAATGTTATTGGAATGGCCAGTCGGGAAAAGAATGAGATGTCAAGTTGTTACACGCATACTTCAGTGTTTTGTCCTTGTGGTGGAAAAGTACAAACACTTGCACACATGCATGCACACACACATCCAGGTGTATACTAGGTGGTCATGGTGTATTAATATCTCTTGACAGAAACGTCATGTTTGCCATATATTTAAAACCATGAATGGATGAGATAGTAGTATTAGTATAAACTGTAGGTCTATAGGTTAGACAGCTCAAAAATCATGTCACCCGAGAACAGATGTTTGACACTCCAATACCATGGCATTCATGTAATATGAAAATCGTTAAACTACTTGGCAATCTGCACATTTCAATTGAAATGATTATATTGAATAATTGCTATTACAATAAGTTCTATATATGGAGTC
This sequence comes from Esox niger, assembly GCA_016801105.1. Lineage (NCBI taxonomy): Eukaryota > Metazoa > Chordata > Actinopteri > Esociformes > Esocidae > Esox > Esox niger. The sequence goes on from JACXGJ010000384.1 coordinate 43,683, forward strand.
TGGATGAGTCAGGCTTGCAGGCTTAATCGCAAAGAAACTGACACAAAGGAAGACCTCTTCAGCTCTTGGTCATTAGCAGCTGGATTCTGGAGTCCTGTTTGTTTTCAGATCTCCAATCTGTACTGTTGGGAGACTTGAGAAGCCATAGTCAGTTATTAGGAGATATTATTATCCTCCTCTGTGAAGGTATTTCTTTATAAGGTAATATCATAAGAAAGGTTAACAAATAGAAACGTCTAAAATAATGGTAAGGCAAAGTAAAATGGAGATTTTGATTTCAAAAGGAAACGATGCGTTTAAAATGTATGGAGAAAGATTTGTTTGACTGTGGACACCAGAGGGTTGGAGGTCGGTCTGAGACAGCTGTGTTATGGAGGGAAGAAGTACAGAAATAACCTGTCTACTGCTGTAACTGTATGACAAAACCATTGATGTCTATGAATAGTTGGGTATGAGTTAGTTCCTTCTGCTGTTTTATCCTTTGAGGGTGGGGGAATAGTGTGAAATAACAGAAACAAATGAAAAATTGCATCCCCCCCAAAAAAAGGAATAACTAAAGATCTAATCATGCTGTAGTCATGTAATGAGAACCTTTTCTGGGAAAGAATATGAACTGTCTGCTCTAAATTGTCAGTAGATGCTTACAGTCAAAAAGACAGACCTGCATACATGGACATATGCACACACACACACACACACACACATATATATATTGAAACACACAACCCAAAACACTAAGATGGCAGATTCATGTTAATTTGGTATGCTAATTCAGATAAAAATTTCAGCGAGTGTGGTGTTTTTTCGGTCTTTAGAGGTTTTTGTCTTCACAAAATGCTAAATGCCTCCTTTTCACTGCGACAGTATATACTAATTGGAAAAGATTACCAATTTAAATACCTTCAATCTGTTTCATGAAATCATTTCTCTAAAGTTTAATATTTATTAGATTAGTTGAGGCTCTGTAAAAATGATGAAACATTTTCTCTAATTTTTTTGCTAGATTATTCTGCTGTGACGTTGCATGGTGAGTGGAATTTGGGTTTTTCAAGACACTGAATAGAAAATATTTCTGAACACACACATTCATGCACACACAGCAGAGGTAATGTCCTTAGGGGAAGGCAGCACTTGGTTATTTCCCAGGGTTTTGTTATAGAGGAAAATATTGTTGGGTTTTGTTTTAGAGGAACAGATGCCTTGTGGGTTTTTCATATAGAGGAACAGATGGATGTCTCGTGGGGTTTTGTTATAAAGGAACAGACGGATGTCTCGTGGAGTTCTGTTATAGGTATGAAGAACAGACAGATTTATCATGGGGTTTGGTTATAGAAGAACAGACAAATATCTTGTGGAGTTAGGTTATAGGTATGAGGAAAAGGCGGATGGCTTGTTGTGTTTTGTTAATGTGAGGAATAGACAGATGTCCCGCAGGCATTTTCTATAGATCTGAGGAACAGACAGATGTCTCATGAGGTTTTATAGGTGAGGAACAGACAGATATCTTCTGGTGTTTTGGTATAAGTGTGAGGAACGGACTGATGTATCGTGGGGTTTTTGTTATAGTTCTGAGGAACGGACTGATGTATCGTGGGGTTTTGTTATAGTTCTGAGGAACGGACTGATGTATCGTGGGGTTTTGTTACAGTTCTGAGGCACGGACTGATGTATCGTGGGGTTTTGTTATAGTTCTGAGGAACGGACTGATGTATCGTGGGGTTTTGTTATAGTTCTGAGGAAAGGAGTGATATTTACGTTTTTTTTATAGATGTGAGGAGCCCAGGGATGTCTTGGGGGATTTGTTATAGATGTGCAGAGCAGAGGGATGTTTTGTGGGGTTTTGTTGTAGATGTGCAGAGCAGAGGGATGTCTAGTGGGGTTTTGTTGTAGATGTGAGGAACAGACAGCTTCCCATTTTGAAATATTCCATCAGTTAGCGAAGGGGGCAGAAATCCCAAATCACAATTTGACCTTTGACCCTTAACCCTGTGTCTGAAATCCCTTTGCGGAACTCTCATATTGACTCAGGGGTTATTGGTTCAGCTAATTGCTATTTACATAGAGATATTAATGTCCCAGTCATCTGCCTCTGTGACATTTCAATCTCTCAATCGTTCCTCTCTTTCATGGGAACAGAATTAGACAGTATTGCACGTGCAATTTAGTATTCATGGTTAAAGTAGCACTGCTTGGGCAGCTCTTGGGAAGAGGGAGGAGAAGAACAAACATTAATATGAGGCTAATAACTTTTCTCTTTCTCATTCCCTTTCATGCTCATTTTCTCCACCCTGTCCTGTTCTCCTTCTCTCCTCTTGCCTCAACGCCATGCCCTGTCTCCTTATAGCCAGCTGTGTGCGCTAGTGTCAGTGTTCATTCGTGTGTGTTTCTTTGCGTGCATGCTCGCATGTCTTTGTGTGTGTCTGTGCATGTCTTTGTGTGTCTGTGTGTTCCGGTGTCTGAGTCAGTGTTTTCCAGTGTGAAATGCCAGTCTCATTTTGCTGTTATTACTTGAGGGACAGACATGAGGGATTTGCTTTGCAATCTCAGTGTTCCCTCACCCAATGTACTTTACTGTTCCTACAGTGTTCACTCACTCCATTGGGACTAACCCTTTATGTTATTAATGCAAGAAAACTACCTGCTATGCTCCTTTTTAATCGCTATACAATGGGTCTTTGTAATTGTTTTGGGGCTGTATTCATTTCCTCGCGTAAGGCAAGTTAGGTGAGTTTGTAGTTCGACATTTGACTCTGTTTGAAATGCTGTGAAAGGAGCATTTGGATGTTTGATTGATTGATTGTGATGGTTGCCAGGTTGCCCGGGCCTGATTAAAAAACCCCTTCATACCTCTTGAGCCGTTGACCACTTGTTTTTCATGTCGGCCTTACCCGGCTCACACATACCTGTGAAAACATGTCACTGTGTGGGGCGTGTAACAACTGTGCATCCTTGGGTCCGTGAAAAAGTTAACCACACGTTTTAGAAAGACACCGTTTTCAAAAGTGGAAATGCAATCCTGCTCTCGTCTCTCGATGCCCTCCCCCCCACCAAGACCCAATGCTTATTTTGTTGATTGACAATAGATATTCAGCCGCCATCACTTGGTTAACGTCCACTGTAAAGCAGCGGTTACCAACTTTTTTCACTAACTACACTATCTATTACATTTTCATCCCCTCTGTGTACCCCCGAAGAACCACAATTTGGGTCTGTGGTCTCATGAGTATTCCCAAGTGCGAAGTAACCCTAGGGGTCCTGGCACCCCTGGTCGGGAACCACCGCCCTAATGTAACACATGCAAAGAGTATCGTCTGCGGGGTCGGAGGAGGACGTTTGTGGATGAGGTACACGTAGCCCTTACATTATGTTGGGACATCGTGCCGCGGTGGTTACAGCTACACGGTTTCAAGGCCCAGGGCATGTGTGTTGGAAAATATCCCAGCTCAAATACAGGGCGCAATTAGCTTATTGTCGTGAAAACAGCTTAATTGACAACAGGTGTCGACTGAGAGCGAAATGCTAACGCTGGCGACATGCTGTCCGAGGTGTTTAAATAAGGACTACGATCAAGTTGGAGTATGGAAGTTAGGAGTTAGGGCCCACAGTGTAATAGAAATATTGTAATGTTTGAAAATGCAAAATGCGTGCAAGTATGAAAATGTGGACAATGTCATTTTTTGGGAGATCTGTATGAAAAACTGTTTGGTTGAGATTGTACTTGGCTAGCTGCCTGATGTCAAAAGGCCAATTTGATTGTAATAGACCAATTAGTAAGGGGCTTTTGACAGTCCATAAGCCAATCTGGTCTGTACTGAATAATCATTCAATTGTTTTAGTTTTTGCCCACGCAATTTGACTGAGCAATGCTAAGGCCAACATAGGTTCAGCAAAATGTGAGTTTTATAAAAGCATTTATAAACTGGGTGCTTTGAATCCTGTGTTGTATGTATTGTATGACAGCATTGCCTTGGTTACCAGTTTATAAACGCAATAAGGCATCTTTGGTGTGGTATATTGTGCCTGAGTCTTAACCATGGTATATTGGCATTGTATCACAAACCCCAGAGATGCTTTATTGCTCATGTATACACAGTTATACACTATCTTTAGCCATAAAGACACACTCTTACACATTAAGTGCTGTGATAGTGGGCGTTCTCTTACTGATTTTGCGGATTCGGCACTGGGAACGCCGACCGCGTTCCACACTGCTGAATGTATCCAGCCTATTAGCCCAGCTTCTCCGTGGACAACATAATGAACATGCATTCGGATCAGGGACGTGTCTTCCGCTGTCAGGCTTGGTGCAGCTGTCTCCCACGGGTGATCTAGTTCCCCTTGTACAGAGTGAAACCTGTCAAGCTCCGAGAAGCCATTTTTCTTTGTTGGCCTGCTGTGCTGCGGACGAGCGTCTCCGCTGTTGTTTTTCAGTCCGACACAGTTTACCGTATCTATGGTTATTATCTTTCTCTTCATGTCAGGTTAAACCGACGCCCTCGTCCTCACTGCAACAGCTGCGGCAAGGCGCTCTGTGAATATGTTAGGGCGCGGATTGGGCCTCATTCCCTTGCAGGGAGGGTGCGTGGGAGCGAAGTCAAGCCACTGCCCTGCTTTGGTGCGCTACGCAACACGTCAGAAACACACTAGTCTAGTTTCAGAGGGGTGAGGAGGTCGCCTTCATATCGCCGCCGCCACTACCGTTGGCTCCGCGAGGTGTGGAGACGAGGTGGAGGGGTCGCCAAAAGGGGAGACCGAATTGAAATAGAACCCTGGGCAGAGTGAAAGAAAAACGCAACTCTTCATTTTGCCTTGTTGGGCAACAATGCATATCCCCCCCCCGTTTCTCCCGTCACCCCCGCAAGAGGGATACACACTGCCCTGTAGTGTCTCCTGATGATTGATAAAAGGGGATCCAGGGAGTGAGGGAACATGGAGAGGGAGAAAGACTGAGTGTGAGAGAGAGAAGTGCATGCATAAAAGATGAGCGCAGTTTATTGTGTTTTCCTGGGGGCCAAGAAAGCGAGAGTTATGGATTTATGTGCCGTGTGATTGGATGAGAGCGGGGAACCCTAGGATTGACAGCGGGGTGGGGGGGGGCTGCGTCGAAGGGTGTTGGTGAGGGGAGGATTGGGACAACAGGGGTACATTGTTATCCACCGAGCACTCATGTCCGACAGGGTTTTATTCTGGTCTGTGGTAATGGCACAAGTGGAACCATGCCAGAGCCTGAAGGTCTGCGCTGCCACAGCTTATAGAGTGAAACCAGTACCCTTTAGTCTGACCTGTCCTGAAACACAGCAAATACCTCCGGCTACCTTGGTCTTTTCTCAAGGGTAGGGATGACACTCCAGAACTTTAAATTACTCTGAAATAGTATTTCTTTCATTGTAACTGCTGGATAGATTGCATTTGACCCATTGAAGTTTGAAACCAACTTTTACTTTGTGACTAGAGAAGTAAGGTTTTATTAAATCATTATGTTTCCAACTATATTCAATATAGTTAGGGCAAAGGTCTCTCACTGAGGGTTGTATTATAGTTCTAATTCTTGATTATGGAAAGGTTAGTTATGATTGTGTGGTCTAATAGTCCCCATCTGTCAGAGTGAATGGTATTGATCTCTGTTGTTTTACTGCAGGGAACATACGAGTTACTATCTTATACCTTCCGTATTGATTGACTTTGATTCCTTTGTTTCTGGTTTGGTATTTTTCTACTAATTGGCCTATTCTTCATTGACGGGATTGACTTTTATGCCTGATATTACCGAGCTGTATTTATCCCCCAGAGGGAAAAACAAATTAAAGGAGTTCTGGGAGAGTGAGAGTTGTTTTTCCTTGCTGCCATAATTCTCATAAACCTTTTTCCTTATTGCTCGTGTATTCCAAGGAGGAATCATTACTTTTTCATAAACGTGGTAATATTACCCCATGCTAGCACGGTACTGCTGTAAACCCATTTACTGGCCCGCCGTCTGTCATGGGGGGGTCATGTGACTAGATTGCAGTGGCATAGACGGGCGATAGGCAGTGAGGTAATGTGTTATTGAATAGGGATGTATAGATCTCTTATTTGAGTTAAGGGAGGTGCTTTGTCACTGTCTGTTAGCCATCGGAGACCTCAAGAGAAAGGCCTCCACACCTGCTCTATGATATTTGCCTGTAAAAATGATGGCCGTTTGTGTTAAAATTATTGGTTTCACACAATGACCAGTGCCTCTTCTACGCCTTGTGCTGTCATATTAACACATATGCATTACTTGACTGTGGATGACCTTTAACCCCAGGAAATGATTTAACTAAGCCGTAGTTAAAGGCACAGGGATTAGGATGATGGTCGGCCATTCAAAATATTTAATTTAATTCTTATAGATGAGTAGTGGATGATATGAGGACAGCCATGTTTATTCTATAGAGGAATTTACAGAAACAGGCATTCAAAATACAAAATGAAACTTGAGAATACACAACAAAATAATAAATACCCGCGCATAGACTGTTAGCAAAAATATGTTGCTACTATTTATACATTTAATGAGGCCTCCTTTTGTCGAATGACAAAATAGCTTCTATCTACAAGGTCTATGTATTTCCTCTTGTTCTGGCCTATTTTACACCTTCCAGAAGTGGAAAACCTTTCCCCCGTTGAAAAATAGCTATAACTGGCTGTCTGTCCATCTATCCCAAGGCTAGTAGTTCTCCTTGATTGGTGGTGAACACATCTACTGATTGTTGCCAGATGCTTTGGGGTGCTTGGTCCATTCATCTGGTTACCCCTGGAGACACAGAGTGGCCCTGGCAACTGCCTCTGCTTAACTTGGGAAGGGAGGACAAAGAGGAGGAAGGGGGCGGGGGGTGAAGTCGAGAGAGAGAGATGAGAAGTAAGGAGGGGACACTAGTTATTTTCAGCAGGTGAATAATGAAACGACTTTCTCCAAAGGTTACATAAACCCAGATGGAGAGTCTCCCATGCTAAGAGAGAGCAGACATGAATTTGTACATTTAATCTTGTGGAGATGACTACAGCATAGGACAGACTGATCCAAAAGTAGAGTGGTGCAGAGAGATAGAAAATATAGGCGCAAGGTGCACATGTGTTCGGGTTCATATATGTACACGTCTGTGTGCTTGTTTATTCGTTTGCGGGTGTGTTTGTGTGTGGCCTGCATACGATCTCTTAAACTCGCACACTGTCAGTGTGTGATCCTGGTAGCTGATCCCGACTCCCCTTGTCTGCCTGGGCGCCATGCGTCCTTCATACATATATACATGGGATCCATATGCATGTTCCTCACATCATTATTCATCTGTCCCCCTTGGTCAGTGTTTGGTATTCCTGGGGTGCAGTAGCATAGATACTGCTGGTGTCTCACTCCGGTCAACTCTATGGGAAAGCTTTGTATTATTACACGCTAAAGGCACCTCCTTGTTTATACATTTAGAGCCTTTTTTAAATGTGTTTGTGCGTCTGTGTTTGCCTGCGTCCACCGGTTGTGTGCACATTTCTCAGTGAATATCGGCTTGTCTACAGATGGAGGACACCTAAAGGGTTTGCCTGTAGTTGATGGGAGATAAAGGTCTGCATACAGGAAATTAGATGCACTGTGTAACTCGAGTTGAAACACGTTTGAAGGAACATGTGTTTTGGTAATAGATTCGGCAGTTGGTTGCAGACATCGAGGAAGCGACCGGTTCAGCCGAAGGGTGAGATTTTGCATTCTAAACGCGCCACCGCTTAGTGCGTATGCCAGTGATTGATTCCTGCGCACCCCATCACACCGACTGAACCGAGCAAACGCACCTGAAAGGATTTTCACAGACGCACAAGAAGGTCTTGGGGAGACGTGTAATTCAGGACAGACCCTCGTGCAATGTGGCGAAGGTTGAAGCGAATCGCATCGCCCTTCTCAATTACACACAAGTGTGTCTATTTCAAAGTTGCTCTCAACCATTCGAGCGTGATGGCGTGGTTTACCGGCGTGAACACACATGTAGGCCTATTGTATGCACCTGATGCATGATGGCATTTTTAACTGCGGTTGCGCTGCACAAATTGCATTCTGCTGCTCCAGGGTTCACCACTGGCTTCAGTAGCCACCAAGTCAGACTGTTTTCTGTTGCTTTTTCTTCCTAATTCAAGGTTAGCGTTTAGCGAAAGGCTAGCAGTGTGGTTTAGGTTAAGGTTAAAATGTTAAGAAGACATATTGTATAAATGAAATAATTTCATTGAAGAGGTGCGGTGTTAAGTTCCACTTCCCGTCACGGAGTGCGCCCCTCTTCATTGCCCTCTCTTTTAAACTGCACAACAGTGAACCAGCAGTGATCAATTTGAATGTCATTAACAGGGGTGCGTTCAGGGGCAGCCTTCATTCTCTCTACTTCTTAAAGCTTTGCCTGTAATAATTGAATCAAGGGAACAGGGCTGCGTTCGAGAGACTCCTGGTCAAGCAAACAAAGAGATTATTAATGTCCTCCAGTAAGATTGTATACAGGGGAGACTGAAGGAAGTCGTGCCATTTACAAAGCAATTTACTGGCGTGATGATGCGAGGATAAATAAATGGGAATATATTGCTGGTTTCCTCAAAGGATACAGGCGATTTTGACATTTGGAAAAATGGAAAGTGGAAGAAGTGTGATACATCCTTAGGCGACCTGTGAATGACATTTATTTGTATGATGGCTTATTAATAAGTACAAGAAATATTGAAGATACAAATTCATTGTTCGCTGCCTTTTTAACCTAAGGAGTTTGGTGATTGATATTACTCTTTTGGGGGTACATGTAAACACTATATCATGCTATTTAAGCATTCAAGCCGGTATTGCCTGTGATTACACAGGTGACTCAAATATTTGTTTTGATTAAGTGGGTTCTTCCTCTGCGAGTGTTCATCTCCTGTACTTGTCTTTTTTCATTTGCTTAAAATGTAATTTATCTCACCCCTTGAAAAATTGGAACCCACCTCCTTCACCACATTCCTGTTGAAGATATTGAATTCAAAACATAAAAATATTGGGTCCTTGCTCTTACTCAACATCCCCATCCCCTCGTTCAAGAAGCAGAGAAAAGGAGAGAAATATCATCAACTACATTATACCCAACAACCCCCCCATTTGCAATGAGCTGAACGTTCCATCACAAGTGCCTGACCCCACTGATTCTAATTTGGAATGTTGGTCCTGCTCTGCAGGCATTATGGAACACACACAGTCAAACACACACACGCGCATACACACACAAACACACACCCTAGGATTCAGTGTGGATAGGATAGCGTGACCAGGGTTCTGACTCTCCAGTGTAGCGTAGAGACGGCTATCACACACATCAGCAATGCATAACTGGAGAGGCCTGGAGTCACTCTGGAATAACTCTGAAAGAAGATGGCAGAAAGGTAGAATGCTTGATGGAGGGGAAATAGAGGTATAGTGCTGGAATGATGGAGAAAAGGGGAGTGAATGAGAAAGAAATGAAGAACCGTACAGAGGGGTTGATGAAAGAGCGTTGGATGGAGGTGTGCCTATAGAAAGACAGTATTAGGTGGAGATGTAGCTATAGAGGCAGTGTTAGTTGAAGGTGTAGCTATAGAGAGACAGTATTAGATGGAGGTGGGGCTATTGAGAGACAGTGTTAGATGGAGGAGGCACTTTAGAGGGACCGTGGTAGATGGAGGAGGAGCTAAAAAGAGACAGCGTTAGATGGAGGAGCGACAGAGAGACTGTGTTGGTAGGAGGTGTAGCTATAGAGAGACAGTCTTAGATGGAGGAAGAGCTATAGAGAGACAGTGTTAGATAGAGGAGGAGCTATAGAGGGACTGTTAGATGGAGGTGGGGCTATTGAGAGACAGTGTTAGATGGAGGAGGAGTATAGAGAGACATTGTTAGATGGAGGAGGAGCTACAGAGAGACTGTGTTAGATGGAGGAAAAGCTATAGAGAGACAGTGTTAAATGGAGGAGAGAAGTCCACCAAATGTTTGCTAGCTGACATTAGCAATGCTAGCTATTTTTGGCTGACTTTTCTAGCTAATGACAATAATGCCATCCATCAAAGCATCTTTGATGATAAGATCATGATGGCAAAGTTGTTTTCTACTAATTACTAGCTTACTAATAATATTGTTGTTTTTCCAAGCCTCTACAGTGTAATTTACACAAAACGATAATTAGCCCCATTTTGAAGTCATTAGCCCTGTTCACCTTCTGGTCTTCAATATGACTGCGGTGTCTATAAAATGTTAATGATCATTCAAACGACGTGACCTAGTGACAGAGGTGCAATCCATAAATAGTTCAGCTTTCAATACCTCCAAACCCCTCACCATGTTCAGAGCACTGTGGCTGGACGTCACCCTGTGTAACCATAGAGCGAGAGACAGCAGTCTAAAGTTCCTCAGCACAGCCGTAGACTTGTCATAGACCATCAACATCCCCAACATTATTAAGAGGGCACAGCAGCAACCCTACTCTCTTAGTTTAGTGTAAGTGTTAGGGTTAGGGCTTAAATAGCATTCCACCCTGGGTCATCTCCAAATGCTACCGCTGTGACGTTGAGAGGGACTGCTACACAAACACACCAAATGCGCCAGCGAGGACTCCAGGGCTGATCTCCAGGGCTGTTCTCCCAGCCGTCCATGACATCTATTCGAAACGACGCCTCGCCAAAGCCTGCATCATCATCAAGGATCCTTCGCACCCCAGACACTCGTTGCTTATTCATATACCGTCGGCCAGACAGCGCTGTATCGAAGCACAAGGTCTCATACTAAAGGGACTGGTTTGGATCTGCAAGCCATCAGACCGCTGAACACTTGACCTGTCGGACCACCTACACTGTTTCTGCTAAACTGGGCAAACAGATACACACCCATGCACTCGCACACTGAAACACAGACACACACATCCACATCCATGCACTTATCCATACAAACATACGGACCCATACAGACACACGCACTAACACACACACGCATACAAACACACACACACACACACACACACATACACTTACAGACACACATTCACACATAAAGACATACACATACATTACACCCACGTAGACACAAACACTCACACATACAGACAGACAGACAGACACACACACACACAAATAAACTGACACACAGGCATCCCATACAAACAGACACTGTGCAATGCAATTATTTAAGTCAATATTCACTGTATTAATATTGCTACTTTGTTTTCATGTAATCATTATTTTCATCATTATTTTATTTATTTATTATTAAATTATTTATTTTGAATAGGACCTGACACGTATTCATTTAATTGTGTTGTTTTCATTGTGTAACCAATCAGGTAACTTGAACTTGGGGAGAGAGGTACAGGGAGAGTGCTTGGGGAGAGCCAGGAGAGCTAGCGGGGCAGTATTAGCAGGGAAAGCATCTCCTCTGGCAGATAAGAGATGGGCCCTGGTCAGTGATGTGGAAGGGTTCTGATTAGTTGAGCCTGATCCACTCTACCACACACCCGGCCAACACCGACCACTACTACTGCAGGTTAGAGCAGAGTTTAAACCTCATTAGGCCTACCAAGGGTTGTGTATCTGCATGATGGAGGGCACATTAAAGGACTGTTGAATAACCAGAGCATCAGTCATCTTCTCTCCTTACGACAGGCTCCAGAGGGGATGTATCTCTATGCCTCATTCTTTCTATGATCTATAGGTCTGGAGGCTCCAGCCAGCTTGTCCAGATCTCCCAGTATCTTTCTCCCCAGTTTGATGTGTGTATTATTTACACCTTTTGAGTACCTCCTCTAGCCCACACACACATGTGTACTGTGCACACACAATGTGACTGACAGTTTAAGACTGATTTAACAGCAGAGAGATAGCTGTAAGGTCAAAAACCAAATCCAAATCCAGAAAGGCCTAGCCAGCTAATCGCTCCAGGAGTCAAAGCTGTGTTACTAACAGAGTTGACCAAAGGGAGAGTACCAGATCTATCAGTTGACCTGTTTTGAGATCTGGGCCCTTTTTAGTAGTTGAGTTTTCAAAGCCATGCTGTGTAGATTAACTTGTGTGTATTCTATTGGTTATCAGATGTGATGTTGACAGGTGAATGTTGGCAGAGGTCACTTTGTCCATTCAGAAACTTGGATGCTACTGTGAGAATAAACTGTGTGTGAATTATTTCTGTATGTGTGTGTGTTTGTGTGCGTGTATAGATGTCTCCCTACGCGTGTGTTGTATCGGTTGGGATGTGGGTGGTTAAAGCTTTCTTTGCCCCTGTGGCTCAGTTCCAAAAACACTTTTCTTTCCAGAGCAGTCACCCCAAGATTACGAGGAAACAGGAGGTTACTGGGAACAATGTTCTGCAGATAAGGTCAGATGAAGAAAGGGAATTCCAAAGCTGAGGGAATAAGTGAGTATATTTTCCTTGGTGCCTTGGAGTCATGAAGCATTATTATTAGAAATAACCATTGACTTTAACAGAAGTTTAACAGATACGAAAAGAGCAGGCAGCAAGATGGAGAACGGAGCTTGCTGAAATAGCCATATTGGATGGATTCCAAAATAGGATCTGAAGACAGCAGCTTAAACCACTAGACCAAGCCATCTCACATCTTGGACTAGTTTATCTGACATTGTTGTTAGAAAACTCATTACTGAAACGCTCCATTTGATGATGTCAGATAATGCAGACTACACTGTATAAATTCTTATCCAAGAAAACAATCACCATAAGACTGCTGTTAGTGCAGTCATACCGTCTCTCTACTCCAACCAAAACCCCAGAAAAATCCTAAGTAGCACTTAAATTATCCCTTTTCATTTCATAACCACACGAGGAAAATAAATATCTTCAGCCTGTGTATGTGCAACTCTGCCCGGCAATGGCGGCATTTTGGTTTCCATAGTGACCCTGTGGAGGTTAATCCGCCGGGCTGAGCGGAGTGGCGAGCGGCAGGCTGAACAGCGAGTGGTGGGGCTGAAGTGCTCAGTGTTAGCGGTGTCTCCTAAAAGCCTCTCTCTCTTTCTCACAGCCTTTAGTCTTCATTACCTCCACATCCCCTTTTGATTGGTTACGTTTATCCTGAGTACCCCCGGGTTTGAGAAATCTACCATAACACTTCCTGGCTCTCGCTCTGCTCTGCTGTCGTCATGGCAACCTGGGCCTACAGAACAGAAGAATACAGTTTGGACTCAGAGTACGAAGTACTGAATATGACTCAGGGAATGAGTTTTCCTTGTTAAGTGCAGAACAGTTCAGCCTAATATGTCTGACTTTAAAGGAGGTGAATTCATTGCAATTGTTTTCCTCCTCCTGACCTATTCACAAGAAGGCCGAATATTTTAATATGAATGAAATTTGTTCAAATTGTTAAATAATATGGATATAATGGCTATAACTTGAGCAGTGTGGTAGTTGAGGGTATATTTTTTTTCTGTATTATTGGGCAACGTTTGTTACCACTTTGGGTGGGTTAGCTTGTAACGATGTAATGATAAACTGTAATGATATCTGTTATTCTTATAAATACATACAATGATGACACACATTTCTGGTTCCAATAACTTCATGCAGCAACCACAGAAGGCCCAACTCATCTGGCCCAGTTGAATAGTGTCTGGGCACGGTGCAGGCTGGTTGAAGCAGGATCTTCCCATCATGCCTTGTAGTCCAGATTTCACCCCTCCATATGTGTATAAGCCAACTGCTCCCAGGACAAATGAAGCATCAAGTGGTATTGGGAATGTTATATAGCCACATGTCCGGTAGTTTTGGCACACAGAGAAAAGCATTGATTGCAGTTTTTTATCTATCCAAGGCCTCAACCATACTGTTACATGTCCAGTGCTTATAGAAAGTATTCACCCCTTGAACACATTTTTTATCATTATTGTTGTGCATTGAAACTGTCTTTGGTATATACCAAAATGAAACATCAAAGATTGCATTGGTCTCCACCCCAATCCTAAATTTGTTCAGGTGTGACCACTCACTTTCAAATTAACACAGCAAGTTAATTGGCCGTCACCTGTGTTAAATTGAAGTGATTTATAAACATAAACATTTAAGATGCAAAAGTATATCCTACAATAAACCCAGTGATGAGCAATTTAGCCCAGGTTAGAAACAGTTTTCAGCTCAGCTAAACACAGACGAAGACATGAAATACCACATTAACATTTTTACTATTATTTTTCTCTCCTAAGGCTGCATATATCAACAAACAAAATCACACCATGGAGCAAGAAACAATTTTGGATTTAACTTTAGACTGAAGTTGGGTGATATGGATATTGAATAGAGAGTGTGCAATCATGCCACATGCCCATGTATTTGTAGGTGTTGATATACTCTATATCTGAATGTTCAGGTGGCCGGTAGACTGATGTAGGCTGGAATTGAATGAGTGGATGAAGGTCAAAGAAGGCTAGTTGGATGTTAATAATGAGGATGAGGAGGTTCCTACGAGGTCCCAAGTCTTCAAAGTTGAATGTCAATATCCGGTTCAATAATTGACAATTAAAATATACTCCTGACAATCACACCATTAGCATGAACTGTCCAGCAACGTGTAAGATCAAATGATAATGCAATTGTACAACCTGCCACTCCTACCTCATTAGCATAAACTATTGAATCCCTGAATCCCAAGGCAGCACATTTTTGGGGGGGGTTAATCGAGTTTGAATGGCTTAGTATCTATCTCGTTTGAACCACTTAGTATCCTGTTTGAACACCTTTGTAAGAAAATATTATGAAAAAAGCTTTGACTATTAATTGTTTTTTGCTGAATCGTTTAAATAAGATACTAAGCCATTAAACCAGACAATAAGTTGTTCTATCGAGATACAAAGTCGTACAAACAAGATACTAAGTCGTTCAATCGACATTAGTATGTCTAATTGGGCAAAATGCATTATGCAGCAGCATTACAATGCCATCAAAATGATTGTTACAGTTCATTGTTCTTTGATTACGTCCATTGATAGGCCTGTAATTATTCATTAAGAGTTCTTTGTAACCCTAAACCAAGGCTACCTTTGAACTCCAAAGCATTAAGTTACAGACCATCTTTCTTTGATTCCCATCAACAAAAATATTCATACTAAACTGAACAAATCAATTGAACACTCAAACCACCAAGACAATCATTTTCAGCATTATAAAATAAACACAATTATTTAAAGAGAAACCTAGAACCAGCCACGTGTAATCACAACAATATACGTGTGTGTGTGTGTGTCTGTGCATATATATATATATATATATACGCTCAGACACACATTCATCCCTGATTAATGTGAACAAGCCTGTAAACCAATCAAATGCCCATTTTTCTATAGGGATTTATGTTAGGTTAATACAGTGGTTATTAATCTGATAGACCAGCCTATTATCTCTGGATGTACTAGTGATGATGGATGGACTACTTTGACTATGAACATGCTCACAGAGCAAATACATGCATAGACTCCACACACTGCAGCTCTAATTGTTATACATAATAGCTCCGGGTAAAATAACCGTCTTATTTGATTCAGTAATGTTTGTTTGGGTGTTTTCATATTTGCCCCGTCTTTGATCAAGGTCCAAAAAAAATGTGTTATATAGAGAGGTGAAATGATGCAGTAGCCATATTTTAAAGACGACAGTGGATTAGTGCTCAGTTTATATAAGCGCGTCACGTTTGTTTTGAATAATGGAGGGTTGTTAGGCTGTGAATTAGCTGCTATTGGTCAAAACTAGTGAGCAATGCTTTCTCTTTTTAAAATGCAAGAAGTTCACCTTAAGCACATAAACAAGACTACCTGATTGAAATGTTTATTTTTGTAACTTTTACTCATTGTAATGTTCCCTGGATTGAATATTTAGGTATTACATGTTTTGTATTACATACAGTGTTTTATCATTTGAGTAAAATGCCATGCGTCTTCATGCATTCAGCCGATTGCTCACTGTACTAACTTATTGCTTTGGAATTCAAAGATATCCTTGGATTAGGGTTTAAAATAATAATAATTCTATATATTATACTTCCCTCTGGGCCCAAAAAAGATGACTGTCTGGGGTTCAGGGATTCCGTAATAAACACCTACACTACCATTCAAAAGTTTGGGGTCACTTACAAATGTTCTTGTTTTTGAACGAAAAGCGATACTTTTGTCCATGAAAATTACATAAAATGTATTAGAAATACTGTGTAGACATTGTTAATGTTGTAAAAAACAATTGTAGCTGGCAATGCAATGGAATATCTGCGTATGCGTACAGACCCGTCATCAGCAAACACCATTCCCATGTTCCGAGTGCACGTTGTGTTTGCTAATCCAGGTTCTTAGGCGCTCTCCTCTCTGTACACCAAGTCATTTGGCTGCGTCGTACTGTCACACGGTCTCACCTAGGATTGCGATTGGAATAACAAAACACCAGTTTGCAGCTATCCCCGTTCTGACACCCAGGTGGCGTTACACACTGCATCCATGGCAGCTGCCTCCGCTTGAATGTCAGCCCACCATCTCATGAGAAACCTCAAGAGGAGAGGGCTGCTCTTCTTCTTGGCCAAGGTCTGCGCAGACATCTCCATCACAGATGAGAACTCCATCGCGTCCCCCTCCCGGAAGGCAAAGAACCTTGAATGCATGACCCTGGACAACAGCTTTTTCCACAAATGGCAAAGTGGTGACTCCTGAAGGTCGGTCCTCTTTAACATTCATAAAGTACAACCTTATTTCACACAGGAAGCGGCGCAGATACTAATGTAGGCCCTTGTCATCTCACATCTGGACTACTGCCATTCACTATTTATAAGACTCTGCAACTTATCCAGAATGCTGCATCCTGTCTTGTGTTCAACCTTGCCAAGTTCTCCCATGTCAATTGTTACTCCGCTCACTCCACTGCTTTTAGTTCAAGCTTGCATTCACTACAAGACCATTGTGCTTCCCCACAGAGTAGCAAGGGGAACTGCTTCTTCCTACCTTCAAGCAATGCTCACACCCTACATCCATACCCAAGCTCTTTGTTCTGCCACTTCAGTTCTCTTTTACTTTCCACTCCTACAGGAGGGCAGCTCCCACCAAACCCAGTCAAAGCTTTCCTCTATCCTGGCACCCCAACGATGGAATGGGCTTCCCCTTGAAGCTAGTACAGCAGAGTACCACCCCATTTCACCCCCCAAAAATCTTATTTTTATGGAGTATCAAAGCAACACTTTGATGTAACCTTTTGCTTCTCTAACTTACTGTCCTGACTTTTCTGATAGCTACTTCTTGGAGTAAAATGCACTTACTCTACCGGTCCCACCAAGCTACCTTAAGATTAATGTGCTGTAAGTCAGTATGTGTAAGAGTCTCTACTAAATTACCTAATTATAAGCACTACATAGCGAGAATGTTAAATGTTGCATTTAATGAAAAGGAATCATTACTCAATGAAAATGAATTTGAGACAGGAGCACATACTAGGCAAATGACTTGAAAGTATTATGGAGAAGGTAGATTGACAATGATAACCCAGATGCCTCCTGAGATTTCAGTGATCTTTTGCCATTTAAAGTCATAGAAAACATTAAGATAACACATCAACTGAAAATCATTTCAAATGAACCTGCATGTACACAGATGTATTTTAAAAGCTTTGAATGGGTCATCAAGGGTTTTCTCTGGCTACCCTGAATGCACTTCACTGTATTTATTTGTACGAACCCAGCAGAGAGGACACATGGAGAGAGGACCTCTATCCTTAATATGGATCCACAAGGGTTAAAAATGGGTTTCATTAACATGGAAAGGTCCATCTCTCTCTCCCTGCTCCCCCACATGCACGACAGGTCAGGACAATAGCCAATTATGAGCTGTGGCTACTACCCAAGAGCGTCAATCAGTCTGTGCATCTGGTTTGTACACCCAACTCTCCATCTCAGTGTTGGCGTCCCTCAGTTTGTGTGTACTTCCACGTACATGCGCGTCTATCCAGCAGCAGTCCTTACGGTTCCAGCCCCCAAAAGCTTCTGCTGCTCAGACAATACCGGTTCCATATAACAGAGAGATAGGGTTAGGAGGGGTTTAATCCAGCCCAGCCACACCCACCGGGCCTTAGTTGTGTCGCATGGAATTGAAACGGAAATCAGCGGTCGTGACGAGGGTACTGTCAAAACCTGGGAACAATTCGGCCCTGACAGATTTAATTGGTGGTTGTCTTGTATCTCTGCGTCGTCATTAGCAGCCTAAGACAACACTCCGTGCTGACACGCACGTACACATGCACCGACATCGCCTCCACACTCACGCTATCCAGCGTGCGCACTTACGCGCACGTGCTGCGAAAATAGATGTTTGCTCGTGTGCATGCACGCACGTGGGCGCGCACACGCACACGCACGCACACGCACACCTTGATGATTGGTGAAAAGGTCATTAGATGTGCTTGCTGTAATATCAGCCTTTCCCTATGTGCCTCAGGGTGTCCTAATGACAGATATACCGGTAATAGGACCTGACTAGTGCAGTTTGACATTATTATTTCTCCACAGAATCAGGATTCCCGGGATTTGTGTTTATGTGAGACATTTGATTATTGCCGTGTATTTTGTCAGTGAGTTTTTCATATAATGCCGAACTCACCGGCCGCGTATTCATTATTAAGAATAGCCGAGGGACATGCTTTCGGTTTTATTGTCCCGTCCACCATAAAAAGCAAATACGGATGTAAGTGGGAGGCCGCATGCTGTTATGCAGTCCGTCTACGCTATGACCCTCAGCCCTCTTCACTCCACCCAAGCAGAGCCAGCCTCCATCCTGGTGGCAGGATTCCTGGGTATCCAGGCTACAGCCACCGCCATGCATCATTGAAACTGAGCTTAGGGGGACGAGTGGATTAGTCAGATATTAACCTCTGAGGAGGAGAGGAAGAAAGGGGGATGACATGACGAGAATCACCCCTGGACATTTTACTCCTTTAATTAAATCCTGGTCAGAGAGACCGGAGAAGGGGGATTGATAGAACAAAAAGCTTAGTGTGAGGAATGGTAGAAAGGGATAAAAAAGTGTGTTGGAGGAGAATGGCAGGAGAAGGGGGAAACAAAACGAGGGCTTGGCGCTCCTGTGCGAGCATACGCTTGCCACTGTGTGCGTGTGTGTGCGTGTGTGTGTGTTTGTGTGTGTGTGTGCGTGTATCCAGCCTCCTGCTTTGATGAGGCAGACTAATGAGTTAGCCCTTTGCCACACTGCTCACACAGCCGAGCGGTGTGACAGGGACCCCCGTCTCCGATAAAGCAGGAGGAGAAATGAGGTTTAGATAAACCTGATCTCTCCCTGCACTCCCTGCCATCCTGTCTGATAACGCAGCCTGAATGAGACATCTCTGTTTGGATCGAGCCCCCCCCTCCCCCACCCAAAGCAATGATCTATGGTTTGTTTCAAATTTCATCTCCTGGTCCAGGTTATGATTGCATCCGGACTGGTAGGTACTGATCTTGGATCAGTGGATAAGCGTTTTCATGTGATGGTTAGAAAGACAGAAGGATGGGGGGGTTTATTTGCGCTAAACGTTGGAGTTGAACCCAGGGATGGTTAGAGAGGACAGAGGTGGACATGTGAAAATGAGGTGGAGGCTCACTGTGGCGTTATGTAAAAGCACTTTAAAGAACCTTTTATTCCCTCAAAGCATTAAGAACCACTCTCTCTTGTCCACTCTTTACAGCAAGCCCACACACACACACACACACACACACACACTTCACCAGACACATGAGTCCCAGCCACCAGCTCTACAGCGTGTGTAGTTATTGGTGTAGTAGAGATCACACTGACCCTGACCCTAACAATGAACACAGTCCCCTGCTTACTCCAACTAGTGGAGTCATATTCAATCATCTATTTTTTACCAAGCAGCACAACGCTCATAGTAAGACAGAATTTACTAAATTTGCGTTAACAGAACGGAGCACATGATCTGGTTCTCTTCAGTTCACTCGCTGCATCACCGCTCCTCTGTTCCTCCGCTTGGCTGCTGAAGAGGTGGATGAACCCTGGTTGAAGGCAGCTACTCCGATGGGTGGAGGGAGAATCGAGGTGCCGGTCAGAAAGCACATAAACACATTTGCGTGCGCAGACACACACACACACACACACACACACACACACAATGGTCAGTGTAGTGGAAATCAAAAGAATCTTGAACATGTATTGAGTTGCACAAACTTGTTTAAAGAAATCCCATCTAGTAGCTTTGGTTCTTTTGCCGTGGTAACGGAGGTTTTTGGTTTCACAACAGTTGCACGAATGAAGAATGTGTGCTTCCTTATTGGCAAAACATTGTGTTTTATATTCTGAAAACAGAATTTTTATCTTAAAAGAAAATTTTCCTGGGAGGTTTTAATAAGGGCAGGTTATGTTGATTGTTTTTTTTTAACAATTTCCATATAATGTCCAATAAATATTTCAGAAAGACATTTTGTAGCTTTATCAGATTACTATTGTTTAACGCATATTAGGATGCATTTTAACAAACTTTGTGCATTAATCACGAAATTTTCTGATTTCTTGTGAGATTTTTATTGAGATTTAAAACTATGGTCTTATATACTCTGGTTATTGAATTTTCCCTCAGGATGTAACAGAATTCAAAATGTTTTTTATTTTGCTAAATTTAAACCCCTTTTCAAAGGCTACAATTACTGATTCAGATCAGGAAAGGGTGATTAGTGGGCACCGCCATCTCATCTGAACATAGAAAGACCTTAGGGCTTGGTGAGAGAGTGTTGGACCACTGGTTATTTTGCATTTAATCTTCTCAAAGTGGCCTGAGAATATAGCAACATAATTTCTTGGCTTTGGAACAGTCTCAGCACATTTCAGGAATTTTAAGAAATTTGTTTTTTAATTGCTATAATTTTCTAAACGTTTAACCATGATTAGATATATGTAGTTAGATTTTTGGTGATGTTGTAGAAATGTTCTCCTACAATACTGTTCTTACGTAGTTCATTGCCTTTTAAGAAACAACATTCTTTTGAAGACATTTCAATACTTGTATTGAAATGTGGGTATATATATATATATATATATATATATATATATATATATATATATATTTCCAGCATATTATAGTATTATAGTACATTATTTCACAACATTTCTAATCATATTTCCATTCTAGTTCAGAAAATGTTGAGAAACAACATTCTTATACAGGAATTTTAATTCATTGTAACAATGTCATCAACATGTTTACTGTGGTTTTTGATGTTCTGAAACAATTCTGAGAACGCCAGAATTTCTGTGGTTATATCAATACATACATTTTCCTTAAGTTTACACAGTTCTAGTTAAAGTTTAAATGTTAAAGACTGTGACGCTTCCACCATCTGCACCTCACTCTGCCTCATTCCTCCCAGATTCCCAAATTGCATGAACCCAACACACATCCATCCTTTCAGCCTATGTTTTTTTAAGTTTTTATTTTGGTTTTCTGTAGCCCCCTATTGTCAGTAATGGATGTTTGTGCATTATTCCTTTGACCTTATTTGGTTACAGAATTACTATACGTTTTGCTATGTATGACTTTGTTTGGTTCTTTTGTTTCATTTTCATAATGCATATTACAAGACCCTTTGAAATGCCTTTCTGTATATTTACCCAGACCTCTGCTTCTGACTCTTTCATTCGCTCCATGGCCATGACAGAAAAAACGACACAAAATGATTTTATTTTAAAAACATACAGTACATTCCATTTTCATTGTCAGCAAAACATATGGTTCTCAGAATACTATGTGTTAGCTGGGAATTTTCTTATGTTCACAGCCAACAATCTTGACATTGATAGTGTTTCACCAGAGAAATCCAGTGTCCAGGTATGTCATCTAAAGAAGATATTGATTTTTCTTCAGTTCCTAACAGCTTTTACAGTATGTGGAGACAGGAGTTGAATTGCGAGTAGAGGTCTGTTTGAGACTCAGTGATCGTAAACGCTAGCTGTCACCCCTCAGGTGGCCAAGGATACGCAACAACTGGGAAGATTTGGGTTGTAGGATGCAGAGGCAGAAAATGGGCAGAAGGGAGAACAGATAAGCAGTCATCAATAAACAAAATAAGAAAACCGAAGGGAGGAATAGCATAGGGAGCTGTAAAGACTACTACGGAGGAAGAGTAGAGGAAGGGACAGTTGTGTGCAGTTGTCCTTAGGCCCACACCTGCGGAGTACCAGGCTTGAATCGGTGCGCTCCCTGTCCAAAATCCTCCTGGTTGTGTTGCAGATCAAGATGATACCTGACAATGTCAGCTGCCACTCTGCTGCCCCCCCTCCCCCGTCTGTCCCTGTTCTTGTCCGTCTGGTCATGCCTCCGATCTGGACTAGGTTTAAATAGACTCTGGGCTCAGCCCACATGCATCGATGAACTATTACTATTTGGACTCTTAATATGTTCACCCGGCACAGCCAGAAGAGGACTGGTCACCTCTCTGAGCCTGGTTCCTCTCAATGGTTTCTTCCTAAATGTCGACCTTCTTTGTGACTAGTTTTTCCTAGCCACTGAAATTCAACACTACCCTTGTTTGCTCCTTGGGGTTAAAGGCCGTGTGTTTGTACTCATATATTGACCTGGCACAGCCAGTAGAGGGCTCCTCTTAGGTTTCTTCCTAGTTTCTAACGCTACTAGGGACTTTTTTTGCCGCTGTGCATTAAATTCTTGTTCCTTGCTCTTTGGGTTTCAGAATAGGGGAAACTGTAAAGACAGTACTAGATGGGAAAGCAAAGGAAGCAGGAAGGATAAGAGGTGAAGATTGGGTTTTTACCATCCTCCTCCACTCCAGTCCAGCTCAACTCATCAGCTCCTCTTCCACCCCACTTGTCTATAATAACCAGGTTAGTGTAATCTCTGTTTTTCCTCAGTCTCCTCTTATTCTCCTGACCTTATCTCAATCCTCCTTCTATCACAGCTTCTCATCCATCTCTGTGCGGTTTATTCTAAAACAACCCAGATGGCACAAATGACATGTTGCAAGGATTTTTCAATATATCCCCGATCAGCCAGACAGCGTTTTGTGTTTGTGATGGGTTTTCAGATGTCCCCCGACTTGAATCGGATGAATATGGTTCAGCCGCTAACAGAGTGTGATAGCTGGAGTGGCAGGCCTTACACCTTCCTTGTTGCCTGTCTCAGTCGTTTTCAGGTGGATATTGAGCTGTTGTCCTTAGACTAGATTCTCCAAACACATAATTTTAACCTTGAGGTGTGTATTTGTTTTACTTTTACAACATCAACTCCCATTAACAATGAAGTTGTGTGAAAGGCGCACTCGTCCTGAGCTTCAGCAGTGGGAATTGCGTACATTACCATACATTATCATCCTATGCCTTATGGATCCCACAACGCTGGCCTTGCAAGTGCCTTGCTCCGCCAACCAATCGAAACACAGGACCACGTCCTGCCATTGCACCAATCAACTGGCATTTAAAGACAGAGCATGTCCCCATCTGCTCGCTCTGGTAGCATTTCCAATGCCACCACCACCGCCGTAGTACAGCTGTACGTGTATAGTCAAACAGACGTTTTAAATTATGGGCTTTTAACCACAGTAGACTAGGTCAGAACTTAACCACTAACCGTTGACTGTACCACAAGAACGTTACAGGCGGTTAACCCGAAACACAGTGATACCATACACCCGTTATTACCACAGTAGCCAGCAGACACAGTGGGTTTGGCAGCGGCAGTGAACCTACAGGAACAACAGAACTGTGGGAGGCTTGTGGTACCACGTAGAGGGCTAACTCACGTTGTGTGCCATCGCATGTATGTTATATGTTGTTTCTATTATGGATTATATACTGCAGTGCAGAAGTCCCAATTACATTTTATTGTGATTAAATTAAACGAATTAATTCAAGCAGTGTCCTTTATTTTACACTGTGTAGCCATGTACGAAGTTATTCGATATTTTAAGAATACTGTGAAGTTGAGTGAGGACATTGCAGGCTATTTAATGAAGTGTTTATGGAGGTTTTAGTGGTTGTATCTCGTAGCTGTTTTTTTGCGATTATGTTGAGAAAAGAGGATTAAGCCATTAAGTCTGCAGCCCTGGAGTTTCATGGCAGTTTGACCATTAAACCCTCTGGGCCCCAGGTACAGGCTTGTGATAGAAGTCTGAAGATGTGTGTGGCTTCTGTTTCCTATCATGTCTCTCTTCATGTTCCAGGCCTGATGTTGTGTTGTCTGTCTCAGCATAGAAACACACTCACCTCAGCCCCCTTTGAAATAGCAAAGCAGCCTGCGTCATTGAATTCATCTCTTTCACTGGCTCATTCTCTCATTTGCTTTGATTGAATGTGATTTATCTATTCACATTGGGAAGGGTGAGGAGAGGGAGGGGGGGGGTATAGGGGGTGGTGTGGGTGAGAGATTTTGCTGGAGGTATCGTGGTGAAAGGGTTTCTCTCCCTCTCACTCTGTCTGTCGTTTGTACCCTCTCATCAAACTCCTCTGAATGGTTACAGTGACACTATCTCACTCCTGTCTTCACCGGGCTCCGTATCTCGGCTATACGCCCCCATACACACAAAACACACACCCAGCCACACGCACCCAAACACCCAGCCACACATCTCCGCTGTCCGGTCTCCGGCCCCATTGACCCGCTGCCATTCACTCCCTCTCAACAACCGTACCTCGCACCACTCAGACGTGACGGCCTCCTCTATAGCTTAGATACTGTCAAGTCCTGATTCAGAAAGAATCTTCACGCGCGGACAGACTGCTTACATACGGCTGGTATATGTCCAAAGAGTTGGTCTTGTAGAGGATTCTGATTTACTGTGGCTGGTTGATTAATGACCGGTCCTCCTTTTATTGTTCACTCACTTTACTGTGATTGACTTAAAGGCCATCCATCAACCAGACATGTAAACTGTGTGTGTGTGTGTGTGTGTGTGTGTGCGCGTGTCTGTGTGTATGTGCATGCATTTGGGTTGGCATGTGTATGTTGTGGTATACAGCCAGAAGAAATTTGAAATATGAACAAGTTTGGACGAGGATTACAGATTATGGAGAGAGAGGGAGCAATGAAAAAGGTTAGTGAAGAAAGATCATGAGATCGAAACAGAAATGTGGTTAAACGGGGATGGTAGATTGTAGAGAGAGATTTATGGTGAAGGAAGCGGTAGAGATGGTAGAGATCGGTTCAAAAGCTGAGGGAGATGGTAGCGAGTGTGAGCTGTGCTAAACAGTGAGGTGAGAAAGAAGAGAGAGATGTATGGTGAGGGGGGATTATTGAGAATTGTTTAAAAGCTGAGGGACACTGTAAAGATAGAGGTGTGTTTATATGGTGAGGGGAGATGGTAGAGATAGAGATGTGTTTAAATGTTTAGGGGAGATGGTTGTGATAGATGTGTTTAAATGGTGAGGGGGAGATGGATAAGGGAGGGAAAGAGTGAGGTGGTGAAATAATGAGAGGGTGATACAGAAGGAGAGCCAGAGAAATAGAGAATAAGGAGACAGAGACAATTTCCCATTCCATCAGACGCACTGTGGCTCATTCATTATATTCACCAGGCAATTACCCAGGCCACCTGCTTTGTCTCCTATCATTGTTTCCATCTCTACCCCCTCTCCTCTCTCTCTCTCTCTCTCTTTCTGTCTCTCTCTCTCTCACACTCTCATTGTCTGCTCCAGTCTGTGTTGTGTCTGTGAAAACAGCAGCAGAGTCTAGTTTCTGTGATGTAGAGCCAGTACTAATGAGCTCAGCCTTGCATTTAGCAGGATGCCAGTGGTCTAAGACTTCTCTTATCTCACACTGGTTCACTGGCTACTTTTAAACTTTTCATTCTAATTAAACCAAATCAAGCCGACCAATAGACACTTGATGTGTCCCAATAGTTTTAGATTGTTTCCTGTTTTCCCCCGATATCTCCTTCCTGCCTTGCATAGAATAGGTCAAGGAGAGGAAGCTTCATGAGGCTGTTGCAATGCAGCTGTGCCAAACTGCTCTGTGAACCATCCACACAAACCCAATGACACACAGAGCTCTTGTTGACATGTTAGCTTGTGACGACTCCAGCGGAATTCCTCCACCACCCTTTGATTAGTGAACGCTTCAGTCGGGGCCGCTGTCATGGAAGTCGTTAGTTGTGACTTCAAAATGAGGTCTGTTGTACAAAACAGAGGTGGAGATGTTTCGTCAGCATCTGGATAATGAAGAGTCGTAGAGTATGAAAGCCATGACAAACTTTCTAAATGTCCCTTTACCCACGTTCGTTCCGGCCAATTGGTTTCTGGGGCCAATCGGAATGGTTCAGACGTGTTTGTGTTCCACAAACTGTCGGATAGAGATTCAGATCCAGTCTCACTGCGAAGAGAAGTTTGTGGGTGTGGTTTGGCCATTGGCCAAAGCAATATGGCAGGATGGCTTGACAAATTGCATTGGCGAGGTGTACTGTATGATGGAGGTGCTCATTTCAGAGGTCAGAGATCATTTCACAGCAGCCCTGGGGTCGGTGGGGGGTTGAGGGGGAATGAGTATTGCTGGATCGAGGGCAGATGAGTGCTCCATTTGGACACAGTGGGCTCACATTAAACCTCATTACAGGCTTGTTGATGAATCGTTCCAAATTACAGCCTAGAACAGTGCATCTGCCAGCATGGACAATTACAACAAGAGGCACTAACACACTAGTATCCCTCCTACTCTCTCAATCTCTCTCCCTCTCCCTATGTCTTTCTATCTTTGCATCTTTTTGTTTCTTCTCTCTTTCTCATGTCACTTTTTCTGTAAAGGGCTTTTTTTACATTGTCAAAGAAAGTGCCAAAGCACATGAAAAATAAGGCCACTATAATAAATGACCAGATTAAAACAAACAAATAAAGGCATGTGAATTAAACATGTTTTAAAGGTATATTGTATGTTGAATTACAAAGTATATACATTGTTGTAATATTAGAATGACAAGGTAAATATGCAGAGAAGAATATTAATTAGGTTTACAATATTTTGGTTCTCCACTGGTTGTACTTTTCTCATAGCAACAGGTCACAAATCTTTATCATTTACAGGACATTATCAATAACTGATTTAATTTCAAATGATTTGTGGGTCTATATATTTTGAGGGAAATATGTGTTTAATGTGGTCACATATTTGACGAAATGTTAGTGCAACTCAGTTTCCACCTCATTTTGTGCGTGTCTCTGGTTCTCTCTATCTCTCTATAACTTCCTCTGGATTACTCTCTGTGTATTTCGCATTTTGTCATTTTCTTCTCGGTTGCTTCTCCTCTCTACTTACATCCTCTCTGTTTCTCTCTCGTCCCTTCCCTTCACTCTCTATCTTACAAGGCAATATGTGTGGCTTTAATCTTTTGATGTCTGTGATTTTATGTTGAAGCTGTAAAATGGAATTGGATATCTATTTTGGACTCACTTGCAATCTTTATTGTTCACTTCTTCATTCTCTCCATCAGTCTTTCCTCTCTACAGACCTCTTGGTGTTTGTCTTTGGTTATTATTTTCATCGCCATTTGTTTGTTCTCTGTGTTGGGTGTGGTACATCTTTCACCTCGCCATGAAAGATTTACACAATCATAATAACGCTCCAATAAAATAATCAAACACACAGGGCGTGCAAACACACACACAGAGACACACCAACACACATGCATTTATTTTCAGAACAAGGGAAGGAATGACTCACCAACTATCTTTTCAGTATTCTTTTCTAATATCAAATTGTAATGTTAGAAATAACTGTCTGCCACCAGGCCATCAACATCTATGGGAAATTCAACCTAGGGTCATTATCAATGTTTAATATACACCAGGGTTTCTTGATCCTGGTCCTTTTGTTTTTGTCCAGGCACTCACACACACCTGATTCAAACTACAGGCTTGGTGATAGGTTGATTATGTCAATTTGGTTTTTAGGTGGAAGGGAACATTTGAAACAGTTGTGTGAATGCCTGGGCAAAACTAAAAATGTGCACCCCTTTGGGTCCCAGAAACCAGGATTAAGAAACACTGAGATACACCGATCCATAGATTGCTTGACATCTATCTCATGATAGGAAATTGTAACTGTCATTGTGTGTGTGTTTGGGGTTGCAGCTCATGTCACCTTAGTTGCCTATTGATGCAGGCCTGAAGTGTCGGTGGTCAACAGTGTGGTCATGTGTGATTTTTTTAAACTTACTCAGGATTTATTTTTGGCCTGGTAAACATGATGCCAGACCCTCAGACTGTAGCCCCATATTCCTGTTATTACAAACAGACCTATTTGGATCATGACCCATATCAGAAAGGGCTTTGGTAGCCAGTAGCCTATAAATCATTTCTGTAACTGTCAATGCTATAGTAGCCTAGCGATCAGCGATATAGTAACCTAGCAATCAGTGCTGTAGTAACCTAGCCATCAGCGCTATTGTAGCCTAGCCTGCAGCGCTGTAGTTGCCTAGCCAGCAGTGCTTTAGTAGCCTAGTCATCAGCGCTGTAGTAGCCTAGTCATCAGCGCTGTAGTAGCCTAGTCATCAGCGCTGTAGTAGCTTAGTCATCAGCGCTGTAGTAGCTTAGTCATCAGTGCTGTAGTAGCCTAGTCATCAGCGTTGTATTAGCCTAGCCAGCAGCGTTGTAGTAGCCTAGCCAGCAGCGTTGTAGTAGCCTAGCCAGCAGCGCTATAATGACAAAGGGCAAGGCTATAGCCTGGTATCAAGCTCTCGCTTCATTAGACGGTGCTGGGTGGTTTGTTTTCATTCTGGAACATATTTTATAGCTTAAGAAACTGGCCAGACTTGTATATGGTTACATATTTGTGACTCACAGGAAAGTGAATCGTTTTTGGTGATTCAATCTACTACTCTTCTTGCTTCCCTTTTCTGGAGATATTCTATAATTGTGATTGTTTAAATGTGTTAACCCAATTGCTGTTAAGGCAAGCAAACACTGTAATATATTATAGTGTTTAGAGTTTTTTCACAAAAGGAATGTCACAGTGCAGACAAACTGTATCGATAGTTATGTTCCAGGTTATCTAGATAATAGGTTATGAAGGATTTTTTTTTTGTAAAACCAGACCATGCGCATTTTATATTTTGTTTTGAAGAAGTCATTGCGAGAGACAGGTTATAAAAACCTATCAGTATGGTTCTCCACGCTTCTGTTCCCTCTTGCTGGTTCACCTTACTCACCATTGTGCTGTCTTTGGTTGTGTGTAGAATATACTATCCTATTTATAGACTATATTTTAATGAAGTTGTGAGACATGGCATGCCAAGAAACAGAGAAACAGCATTCAGTTTCAAAGTACAGCTTTTGATTACCCATAGATAGGCCAATAGTGCACAATGCTGACTCAGTCTGCCTGGTGGCCGATCTGTCTGTACAGTGCTTGTTAGTTTGCTTTGAAGGATTGAAGTATTTGTGTTCTTGGTGCTATGACAACCTATTCTTATGTTACAGAAAACAGAAGACAGCAGAGAATTCCTGTATAGTTGGCAATACTTTGAAAAGTTAAAAGAGAATGTGATGAAATGCCTGTGGAATTGTTATACAGTACTGGTAAATGTTTTACCAGCTGAAAACGACGCACCGAGAAACCCAAACCACGGAGGGCAATGGAGATGGAGGCCAAATATCTTGATGCGTGATTTTGACAATAAATGGTTACACCTGAGTTAATTTAAGAGTACTATTATTAAGAGGGGTGGAGACATCCAGTAATTTCTTTTCACAATAATAATTAAAAAGTCCCCTTTTAAGTATAGTAAGGTGTGTTAAACGTTGTGGGGGAGAATAAATGCATAAAGGCACTGAGACACAAAAATGTTAAAAAACTTGGGTTTTCACAAAATATTCAAAGTGTCACTGACTTTACCAAAAGGTTCTTATACAGTCTTAAAAAAACATGTTTTTGACACACATTGATGGCAAAGGATGTTTTCACGGAGACAAGTTTTTTTCTGTTTAGTCACCCTTTAAGGTATGGATCCAGAAACAAGAGAGGAGGAAACTTGGCAGACACTAAAGTCCTTAAGGACTAAAGTGAGACACCTCTAATCTGAGGTAAAGTTTTGAGTTCACTATTTTAGTCACTGAGACTGGAATTTGCCCGATTTTGGCTTTAGTTGAAGTATTGGGACATACAGCTTCTGCAAAGGCCCTAAGGAGAAAAAACAACATCAAAGCATTAAGGCATCTCATAGGCCAGAGGCTTGCAATGATCAAGGCGTTTCATTGGCTAGCAGCTTTCTTGGATCAAGGCCTGTCATAGGCCTGTCATTGGCCAACAGCTCAGTTGGATCGAAACCTTTGATTGGCCTGTGGCTTACTGGCTTGCAATGATAAAAGACCACTGGTTTGCTCTAGGCTTGTTCGGAATGAGCACTGGTAATTTAACAGAGAAAAACAGTGGTGGGTAGTGCTGTGAGGGGTGACCGTGTACCATAACAGAGTTTATATAATGGCTGATTTCTATCAATGCCTTGGTAGAACAGGAAGTGGTTATATAATGGAGGCTTCGATCCTCTGCTCTCTAGCAGATAAAGAGTCTCTTTGGCAGGGTGGCATTTGCCAAAACCTTTTACCCCCTCTCTCACTCCCTCTGACTCCAGCCAGCAGGCACACCATAGGAATCTGTTTCCATGGTTACTGGCAACAGCTCAGCAAAGGCTCTGGAGGCTCACACACTCTTTCTCCCCGAATTCCACTCTGTCACTTCTTTCCTTCTTATTTCTATCTTTCCTATTTTTCTCCCTCCCTTTTTCGCTCTTTCTCACTCTCTCCATCCGTCTCATTTTCCATATCTTTTCCATATCTCTCTCTGAAGTGTTTTTGTGTGGTGAAGAAACTACTGTATGTTTAGTGTGGTATCAACTCTCCTCTATGAAATGTTTTGCTGTGCCATTGACACTCCTAAGTGTGGCATTTTAGTGTGGTACAGACTCTTCAATAAGATGTTTTAGTTTGGTATATGAGGTGTGTTCTGGTGTGGTATAGATTCTCCCCTCTGAGCTGTGGTGTGTTATACACTCTGAGATGTTTTAATGTGGTATAAAATCAGGGGGGTCGCTGTGACGTACCTTTCCTCTAAGCAATGCTTTTTGTGTGTTATTATTCACTCCTCTCTAAGGTGTTTAATTGTGGTGTAGACTCTCCTCTCTGAGGTGTTTTACTGTGGTAAATACTGTGGTATATTTTTCGGAAGCTGTTTTGCCTCTAGTCTCATTGGACTCATTAGTTTCCTATACAGGGGTACCGTCTGTGCTGAAAATTCAGCAGAGCACACAAACGCACTCCCTAGCACATTGTGTATGTGCAGATGTTAGAATGCAACTGTGTTTTGACTTTTGTGTGTGATGCATGTATTTATGGGGCTTCTCTAGCAGCCAATAATTATTAGAGATCCAGGCACATGATGTTTATGTTTGATTACAGTTATCAAGGACCAAGTAATGGAGACTGCAGGGTCATCATTGTGTGTGTGTGTCCGTGTGTGTGTGTGTGTGTGTGCGTGTGTGCGTGTGTGTGTGTGCGCGTGTGTGTGCGTTTGCGTGTGTGTGTGTGTGTGTGTGTGTGTGTGTGTGTGTGTGTGTGTGTGTGTGTGAGACATGACGTGGGGACATGGTGTCCTCACAAATATGGTAAAACTAGAGAAATTTGTACCTCCAACATTTTTGTCTGGTCCATAATGCAATTTCAAACTTACAGGTTAGGTTTAGGAAAACCCAAACAATTGGGCTTAGTGTTTGAACCTAACTGTGTTTCAAGTATTCCACCTCCATAACTCATCATCATAACTATATTATTAAAAGTTATTTTCCAGATGGCAATGTTGACATTAGTTATCAGAGTCAGTCAAGAAAAGATTGCTATGTTAACATTAACAAGCATTAATTGATAGACTCCCCTCAATATTAACTAGCTGGTTAATGGTAATCTGCATATAAAATCGATTTGGAGATTTCAAAAGGTTTAGCTAATGATTTGCCTTATTTTGAGTTATAAGCCTTAGTAATGAACTTTAAACCAAATCTTGATCAGCTCCCATTGAGGATGCATTGAGTAAAATGATCCCAGCTGGACATCAGCCTCAAAAAGAACATTCAAAACAGTAGTGTGACCATGGGCACAAATACATCAAAACCTATCTTGTTACATATTGCAAATACTTGCTCAGCAAATGTCACAAAATAAAATACAAAATACTGTGTGAGAAAATATATTTAATTAAAATAAAAGTAATTTATACAACCCCATTTCCCAAAAAGGACACTGTATAAAATGTATAGAAAAACTTATTGTGCAAATAATATAAAATCTTTAGTCAGTTGAAAATAGTACAAAGACAACATATTAAATGTTGAAACAGAGAATTGTTATTGTTTCTTGGAAAATATATGCCCACTATGAATTTGATGCCAGCAACATGTTTCAGAAAATTTGGCATATAGGCACCAAAAGACTGAAAATGTTGTACAATGCTAAACAAACTAAACTTGGTGGAATTTCACCCAACTAATTAGGTAAATTAGCAACAAGTCAATACTGTGATTTAGTATTAAGAGATAATTCCGGACAGGATGGGCCTGTCAGAGGATGGGGAGGGGTTTGCCACTCTTTGAAAGACTATGCAGGCAAATAGTGCCACAGTTCAAGAATACCGTGTCACAACATATCATTGCAAAGAGTTTGGGGATCTCATCATCTGCAGCACACAATATCATTAAAAGATTCAGAGATTCTGGAGTAACCTCTGAGCGTGAGGGACAAGACCAAAAAACAATATTGGATAGCCGGGATCTTTGGGCCATCACATGGCATTACATTAAAAACAGATATGATTCTTCAGTGGACGTCGCTGCGTGGGCTCAGGAACACTTCTGAAAACATTGTCTGTGAACACAGTACATCGTAGCATCCACAAATGCAAGTGAAAACTTTACCATGCAAAGAAGAAAATGCCAGCGCCTTCTCTGAGCCCAAGCTCATTTAAGATGGATTGAGGCAAAGTGCAAATCTGTCCTGTGGTCTGACAAAATTAGAGATTATTTTTGGGAAGCATGGATGCTGTGTCCTCGGGGCTAAAGAGGAGAGGGACCATCTGGCTTGTTATCAGTGCACAGTTCAAAAGCCAGCATCTGTGATGGTATGGGGGTGTATTAGTGCCCATGACATCAATGTTTTGTGCTTGTATGAAGGCGCAATAAAACGAATAGGGATCAAGGATTTCTTTGTTTCAAATAATTGCAATAGTACAAAAAATGAAAAGAACAGTACATGCAGTATAACAAGTGTGCTTTTCCTTTGATTCCAATATAAAGAAGATAAAAATACACCGCCAAAAAATTAGAAAAAAATTACAAACCCCACTAATTACTCGAAACAAACCAAAATGACCTCCCACCCAGCCTCCCTCAGTAAAAAACACCCTGTCCAGTCTGATCCCCTAATCACCCCCCACCCCACCTCACAGTCTCTCCCTCCCACAACTGCTCAGACGAGCAGAGACTCCCGCTCTGACCCTGAAGTCAAACGCAGAGCATTTAAAATAATGTCTACACTGCAAAGGCACATGAACATGAGTTGCGTCATGGGGTTTACTCTGCTAAGTAGGAGAGGTGAGGTGGCCATATCCTACCAAAATCAGATTCGTTGTCACTCTGCACATATCGTTTGCCAATGTGCTGACCCATAAGTCAATAGATGGGCCATAAGTCAATAAACATCTTTTGGCCTCAAAATCCTGTTTTTTTGTGAGGCCAAAAGATGTTGTGGGGGATTAGATAGACCATTTATGCTTTCTAAACTCCCAATAATGTTTTGTGGTGGATCTGGGTGAAGAGCACCTCAAAGATTCCAGACCGTAGATACCAACATTAGGGAACAGAGCAAAGCTATTAGGCACAGTAGCTTTTCTAGTCATATAAAGCGGAGGTACGGTATCTGAGAAGATCCAATGTTATTGGTTTCAGAATAGTGTAATCTGTATAGAATCTGGAATTGAATAAGACATTGTCAGGAATTGATGTATTCCAGGCTAATGTGTCAGTCTGATATGAGGATTTCCTTGCCCAGTTTCTCCCCTCACCCTGCCCTGCTGGTAGGAACATGGATTTCGGGCTTTAAGGTTAGGTGAATGAAAGAAAGTCAAAAATCTGTGTGTGTTATCCATGTCTATGTGTACATGAGAACCTGAATCCCCACAGATGGCTACACGTCTGGGGGGGAAAAAAACACTCTCAGGGGTTCAGTATTACTGTAGCTTTATCTTCTTTTGCCGTTGCCTAATTTATGAAAGTCCACAAAGTTTTTACTGAACTTCCCAGTATTTACAGATGAAAAAGTGAGTTTGGTTTGTAATGAATTAAATCTGAATGGCACTTGGTCAGCAAAGCATCAGCTGACGTGTGAGCTCCTATCACAATTTCAGATTACCTGTAAAAGCCTGTATATGTTCTCTATCTGGGTACCCTCTCAGACTGATATGCAGATGGCCGTACTAGCAAATGCTTGGAAACCCCCCCACCACACCCCGCCTGTACCTGTTTGAATCTGTGTGTCCTTTTGTGGGGGAGATCGGTTACTGTGTTCCTTACTTAATGCCTATGGTGATTGCTATTCATTCTATATCGGTGATGTTGTTGGTAGTAGCTGGTACACAATCATGTGATGGCAGTGAATTAACTTAGAGGAACCGAACCTAATGCCAAAACAGTTATGTATATTATAATTCACCATATGGTTAAACAAATAAATTGATATTTCTTTCTGAATTCATATAAATGGAAACAGTCTGTATTTGGTATATATTGATGGGATAATAAAATGTTGTGACACCCATTTTTAAGAAAGAAAAATGTCACATTTGTAAAAATTTGTTTTTGTTCTTTGAAAAATGCAACCTCAGTTAAAGGTTAGATTTCTTTTATTTGCTCTGTTGAAGACCAAGAAGCTAAACATTTATGTTTTTATTGCCTTTATTTCCTCATCTTTACCCAGAAAACCAAGAATGTCAATAATTCTGGAGGGTAGTAAATATTATATATCCAATATACATAGATTTTAGTTTTTCCCCAATCAGAAATGGATCACCACTCCAAATGCCCTTATCGGCAGCCCAACATCGTTCAGAATAAATGACTCGAAAGTCATAAGATTTTCTTTGTGTGCATGCTTACTTGACAAACGGTGTAACAAATACAAGGACTGAAGTTCTGAGGAAAATGTGCTTGTAGTCTAACCATGAAAAGATGTAAAGGAGTGAGTTTTCCTGAATTGGCCCGCTGTGGTCATCTAGGATTGTTGACATATGTGAAATAGTACAGCATGTTTCTCTGACGTACTCTGGGGATGACTGAGTAACTCTGTCTCCCTGGTGGCAGCGATAGTGTTGCAAGAGCTCAGGGGCTGTTTATCCGGTGTTCTGTATGAGGACAGACATTGATTGGCGGTCATTTATAAATGATGGCGTATAATGCAGTACATCCCATCGGATGGCACTCAGTCTGAGGCTCAATAAAACATGAGGCCTCCAAGGGACATGAAATATTCAGAGAAGGAAAGGATTTGAGCCACCTCTCTTCACAGGTCTCCAGCACACAGTGTGGGTGGGTGTGTGTGGGTGAGTGTGTGTGGGTGGGTGAGTGTGTGGGAGGGGGGGGTCCTAAAGTGGTAGTGTTACAAAATTGGGTTTTAGCATGATGGACTGGGAGACAGTGAAAACTAAGTGTCTTTAACTCAATTAGAGGCCTGTTGTTTGCTGAAACATGGTGGGTGTGTGTGTGTGTGTGTGTCTGTGAGTGCACAACGTTCCATACAGAGAGAAACAGATACTCCAGGCAACAAAAAACAAGTACCTAATGTAAAGGAGTATGAAGCTGACGGTACAGATCTCCTGTATCGTTTGCATATTGCGAGTCAGATTGAGAGTCCCAGCCTACTGCTACAGACTGGTGTGATGCAACCTAGCAGCACTGGAGCTGTGAAACAGTCGACTGAGACAGCCCATTTGTCTGCTCCCACCTCATCTGTGACAGGCCCTAAATGCTTTTAGATTGTGCCAGTAGGAGCATTATCACCTGTCTTCTATATCCTCTTGTCTCACTGACAAAATGCTAATGGAAAAACAAAGGGAGACATTCAGAGTGGGACGTTTCTGCTGTTTTAACAGAAGACCCTGCTGGTGGAATGACTCCAAACTATTTTTCAACACTTCACTCTCTCTGAGTCTCTCTCTGTGTGTGTGTGTGTGTGTGTGTGTGTGTGTGTGTGTGTGTTCAGCTCCCACAGATTCCCACTCTTACTGAGCAGCTCCACCTATTCATCTTGAAATGTATGCACTCACTTGAAGTTGCTAAATGACTGAAATGTCATCTTGTGTGTGCATGTGCGGCTTCTGCATGGTGGGGAACTGGCGTGCGTGCTGGCATGCAAGTGTGATGTGTGATCCTTTGTTTGCCAGGATCCACAAGATTCCACAACCTGTCGTAGTCACACTCAGTCTCTAATCGGAGTTGCTGCTCAGGTCATTCAGCATCTGCTGTGAAAATCAAATGATCTGCACACACACACAGACACACGCGCACCCCATGCGCACTATGCAAACTTTTCACACACACACATATCCCACTCTCAGGGGTTCAGGAAATCCCCAAAAAATAAAATAAATTAACATTTTCCTAGAAACTCAAACACAACTGCTACTTTCAGCTCTTGAAAAGCGTTTGATAACATTTATTTTTGGTTTAAAACCTATTCCTGATGTCATTCTGTACAGTAAAGCTGTAACTGAATGAAGCGGTAATAGCCTAAGTGCATTCTGCTTCATGTCCACCCGTCTTGTGTCAACGATGTCCAATTCACCGCTCATAAAACATGAACAAAGCAGAACTAGAATATAAGTGTACGTATTACTATCTCCCAGTTTTAACTGGTTCTGACATCGTTTTCTGGTAAGAACACCAGAATAGAATAAAAACTGGAAAATAATTTTGATTCCAACTTCTGCTTCGCACGCATGCACGCACACACACATACCTGCACATCACACACACACACACACACACACACACACACACGCACCCTCCATTATCTTCTCCGCCGGTGTTTTCTTTTTACCTCCCTCATATCTGAACTCTTTTCCATCCCTCTCTCTTAAGTGCATCTGTCACTTCATTCCAGGTCTTCATCTATTTTTCATG
Source organism: Esox niger (assembly GCA_016801105.1). NCBI lineage: Eukaryota > Metazoa > Chordata > Actinopteri > Esociformes > Esocidae > Esox > Esox niger. The sequence continues at coordinate 80,837 of JACXGJ010000384.1, forward strand.
GAGGTAAATTGCGTGGCTCCTGTGTGCTGTGAACTCTGTCTGTGTAATCCACAGCACTGACCTCTAATAACACCCGACGTCTTTCACTATCATCATCCTCCCTCCTCTGCCCCCCCCCCCACCCCAACTGACTAGCTCCTTCTCTTTCCCCTCGGCCTCGGTCTCTGTCTCGGTGTGAGCCCCGTCTCTCAGTCCGCTGGCCTGCCTCAATCAGCTTCTATTCCAGTTGGTCCATTCCTGTCGGTACATCTGGTATCAGGCCAAGCTCCCTGGGAAGATTAAAATGGCCACTTTTCAGACCTGCTTTGATATGAGGGGGAGTAAACACCAGTTATGTCTGCCCTATGATGTCAGGGCTCTACTAAGTTACCACTGGGACTGGGGTGCCTGTTTCTTTGTGGGTGTGTGGTTGTGTGGGTGTGTATATATGTATATATATATATATATATATATA
>JACXGJ010000384.1:81390-132456 GCA_016801105.1 Esox niger
TATATATATATATATATATATATATATATATATATATATATATATATATATATATATATATATATATATATATATATATACTTGGTGAGAACTTAAGACTGTTTGCAGGTAGTGACTCCAAAATGCTCTTTTGAGTTAATGGTTTGGTTTAGGGTTTAAAGTTGAGGTTCGTGTTAGGGTAAAGGCTGAGGGTTAAGGTAAGGAAACAATTCACGTTAAGGATTAGAGTTAGATGTTCGGCAAAGTGTTTTTCTTTATGTAGTCAGTCTACAAGTTATTAAAACATGATGTGCGTGTGTGCGTTTGTGTAGGTGTGTGTTGCCCCTGGTAATCATGGCAACAATATGCGAGGACTGCATCTACAGTCTATATGCAGCATAGCAGTGGGTTTAAAACGCCCTGGCACACACCACACAGACTGTATGTGCGTCACCATGTTATGAGCATGATATATCTGTAAACAAAGTCATTATAATGAGTTGATCTAACAAACTCATGCCTGAAATAGACCAAAGCTATATTCTGTTCTGTCACCAAAGTTACAGTTTTCTCTGCTATCAACCATTGAAACTATTGAAATGTATGGACCTCAACCTTTAACCCCTACTACAAAGTAAATCACATACACGCACAACACATACACAATACTCAAGTAAACACACACATCCCATACAGATAACAGTCACTGAGATATTTGTGTATGACCAGAGAGATAGAAAATGTCAGCATGACAAAAGAGAAAAAAAGGAGTGGGGAGTGATAGAGATGGAGTGAGAAATGGAGTGATAGAGAAATTGAGTCAAGGAGAGATGGTAGATGGAGATAGGCTAAGTGATAAAGACAGAGGTAGTGAGAAGGATAGACTAGGGTTTCTATGCCACAATCAATCATGGATAAGGATTGTGAGCTTCAATGGTTGTCATTTAAAAGCTAATTAGAGGATGTGAATTTGTCCAGATATGCCATCACTGGTCTGTCTGACATCACATAGCAGTAACACACGCACACACAAACAGACATACCCAGCATAATAAATACACACACAACTCATTCACCACTAAACCTGCAGTAATAGTCACATTCTCCCTTCTATCTCTCTCATTTGAGAAGGAATTGTCTCTGAATTGGCAGCGAATAGGAGAATTTGCCCAGAATGCATTTCAATAAATGCTTGCAAATAGAGAAATGAAAACACATGACCTGTTTAAATTTCACACACGTTGGTAACGGGCACCCATCCATGACATGGTCCACTCAGGCCCGTATTGGTTGTCAGTCTTTCTACAGGTGTAACACAAGCGTCTTTTAGAAAATATATTGCGTGTACCATTGCTTTTTTACAAAGGGCTACTGACAGCTGATTAAAGCCATGCGTAACATTTTCATTATACCTTTTGGTTTACAAAATGTATTCATACTGCTTTGTCCTTCCACAAGGATGTAGTCCAGACACATATGTGGCTTTGCTATTCAAACCAGCTTACCGCTAACAGTGTTGGGTGTAACAAGTACAAAGTAATGCGTTAAAGTAATAACATTACTTGGGTATTTAAACGGTATACATTTCCAATTTTAAAAAAAAAGATTAGTTTCTGCGTTACTTATAGCTTGCCTGGATTTTGTTTATTCATAAACTTCTCTTTTGCTAACCTAGTCTAGAATGTATAGCGCAGTGCCCAGAGCATTGTTGAAGTTTGGGTTATTTAACTGTTTTTTTGCCCAAACTCAGTGAGTCAAGTTTGGTCAATGGAAGTGTTATTGTTGTCCAAACTCATTGAGCAAAGTTTGGACTGGACTTACAGTCAGAAGAGGTTACCTTAAAGGTAGGCCGAAGACAGTCTTTCATGATTGAATGAGTTAAGGCCTCATCAAGTAGCTAACACGTTTGGACTGTAATGTAAAATGTCAGCTTTTTCTTTGAAAATTGCTCTACATAATAAGTCATAGATTACTGGACTCGAGTGACAAGCACCACACCAGTTGCTGACAGTGTTGAAGTTCAAAAGAACTGGAGATGAACAGGCCTTCCAGATGTGGTGTAGTATCTCCATCGACGGGAATCATCTCCAGAGGACTCTTGTTCCCCCAGGCTGCTAGCTGCTCTAGGAGTTTGACTTGTAGTGCGCCATTCTCTTTACAGTTCAATCGAGACTCCTCCTTACATGATCCTGAGTAGTCCAATCGCAGGATGCCACGGCCGTCCTGCCGTCACTGGTACAGTGTAGCAGCTATGGATTTCTGAATGTGTCTGCAGGCTAGACTGATGGCTCTGATTACATGTATGCTGTGTCCTGGGTGAAAGTAAGCCTGTCCGATACAGCGTTATGTCTGGGTAATCGATGGTGACTTATTGAGTTTTCGTAAGGTAGACTGTATTTTTCCGTTCTTCTGATTGCTGGTCCACAGTGCACCATTTGGAATGCTGGGATTATTTTGAGTGTACGAACAGAAGCAACATTTGAAGTGGTCATTTGACAGTCTGAGGGAAACATCATGACTGGTCGTGTCAATGCCACGCTACAAATTACAGACCCGCTGAGATCATAGGCAAATTAATTACAATTATAGGCCTATGTGTTCAATTGCATTGTAGATTTGATGTAATTCTATAATTATACATTGTATATAGAAAGGACGGTGCACGTTCACTATTCCCATCTGTCATATCTGTTTTCTGATGACAGCAATGAAAATGTGAAAGATGTCTAAGAATAATTGAGATGAATGGCTGGGAAATTGGCAAGATCCTCAAAACCTCATACTCTCCTGCAGTCTCCCTCCTGCAGTCTCTCTGTCTGTGTCCTCATTTACTGTCTTCAAACTCACTTCATAGCCTCTGTCCTCAGTCTTTGCCAATCTGTGTTCAGTCTATGTCTTCAGTCTCTCTCCTGTCTAATTGTCAGTCCTCCTCAAACACAACCGTTAAATGTTTCTGTCGTCTCCTCTCCAAGATTCCTTTTCTTGAATCTTATTCAATTTCTTTTATTTTCCTCTCCCACCCGCCCTCGCTCTCTTACCCCTCCTCGCCTCAGCCCTCAACCTGTCCTCTCCGTGATGATAATGATGATGATGATGGTAACGAGGAAGGTCAGCTGACAGTGCACGTGTCACGGTGTCGAGGTGTATGTGCGGTGTGTGTCAGGCATGTGGTGGCTGACGGTAATCTCTCCGAGGGGTCAGTGTTGTGGTTGTCACAGCGATCGTACCCGGGGCTGATGCCAGCTGACGGCTGGTGTCACCTTCACTAACCATCACACAGCTTTAATAGCTCATATTCATGTGTGTCTGTGTGTGCGTGTGGCTATGTCCTTAGGGGTTAGGTTTAGGGTAAGACATGCTATTGGAATTAGTATTAACTTCATATAGTTACAAAGAATACGCAAAGCAGGCCACTATGAGTACTTTCTTCAAAGCGTAATATGTGCTCCTCTAACCCGGCCATTAATAACGAGCAAGCACAGGAGTTCAGTGTTTTTTAATGGTGATAATTTTTCAGTGTTTTTCTCTCTCACTAGGCTCCTGTAAATGTGTGTGTGAGTGTTATTGAGAACGTGTACAAGTGCGCTAGGTGTGGTGTACATGTTTAGCTAAGCAGTCATATTTACGTAAAACATGTACATCAAGGCCTGAGGGTGTTTTTTTCAATTGAGATTGAAAAATCTAATAATCGCATTATAAGCTCGACATCCTCCTGTTGTTTTGTAAACTGGCACAAGCGCATATAACAACTTTGCAGCTATTTTCGTGCGCTATTGACCAGTCAACAGTTGAGCAGTGATTTGACACATGGCTGTCTGGTATTGTTTTTCAATTAAATATTTAAAAATGTGTGCAGGCCACTCAAGAAAAGATGTCAGAAAAGGATGACTACTCAAACGAAAGCAAAAAAAAATTCCTCAGTGTAAAAAATAATTTACCATTTTCGACTTTGATAAAACTCAGATGCACTGTGTTGTCTGTTTTAAGTTCCTGGCTAAAGCTGATATGTGGGTCTTACAAAGGCACTGACAACTTCCGTAAACGGTCCCTGACCAGCCATGACAATAGCAAATAGCACTTGGTTTGCATGAGAGCCATATGGGTTGCTGACAATCCGTCTTCAGGGCCCTTGACCATACTGGTCAGGAATTTAAATACCAATGCTCATTGGGTGATTGCCGGACTTATGACAATACCTAGTAACTAAGACGGACCAGCCATTCACCTTATTTTTCCCGGGATGAATGAGTTAGTGTTTTGTTTAAAAGTCAAATGTTTTGTAGACTGTTGTCTTTTTATTATTTTTTGGGATTAGAAATGTGATGAAAGAAATCATATTTATTATATATATTTCGTTTTATGTTTTGCATATCCTGAATGCATTTAATAATGGATTAAAGATGTAAAGTAACAAAGTTATCTTGTTATATGTTGTAACACTGATGTATTACAACTTTTGGAATGAGAGACAGTAAAAAAATGTTTGAGGTCAGTTTGTTTCAAACCCACTGGCCCCACTGAGCCAATTGCAAAAAAAATTACAACAAGCCCTGAAATAATGTACACTTTCTTAAAAAACATTTTTTTTACGCAAAAATATTTATTGATCAACGACTAAACAAAGATCCTGAACAATTTTTTTTTTTTAAATAGAAAATGACACCTTTTCTTTTTGTGTCACTGTGCATTGCATGAGCACAGAGAGAAGAAAAACATACAATTGTCAGAGGTCTGTCACAAGATTCTAGCCAAGCACGGAAAATCTCAAGGCTACAAGTGCATCTCCAGAAACCTCGATCTCTCTGTTTCCACCATACATAATGTTATGAAGATATTCAAGGCCCGTGTAACTGTAGCCAGCCTCTGTGGATGTGGCAGCAGGAGACAACCTGTTGGAAGATTACAGCGAATGATCATCCAAATGGAGAAAACACTGATAAACTGCCACGCGGGTTCAAGCTGACTTGGAGACACGAGATAAGACCGTTTGACCTAACTCCATACTGTCGCCAACTCAATGATCAAGACAAGTGTCTCGTTTGATGGGAGTCCGAATCGTTTTTGCCACGACTATGTTAAAAATGAAATACGTTTTCTGCGTAGATTTGTAATTAAAAAACAAATTTGAAAAGGAGTGTTAGTGCGTGCGTGCGTGTGTGTGTTTGTGTGTGCGCGCCTCTTTCTGTGTCTGTCTGTGTGTGTATGATGAAAAGTGTGCTTGCTGCCTGCAGATGGCAATGTGTCACATTTCTAAAACAGGTTTTCACAAGCACTCAGAATAGTTCTATCTTTACAGCGTTTAAATGAGTCTTCACTCCACAGCGGAGGACACACAGTCTAATTATCTTCCCAAACTATTATTATCGTAGACGCTACACTATGAATTGATGGGCCATGCTAAGTCTCACATAAACACTTCAAACTTGATTTGGGCTGAAATAAATCTACTTTTGGGTCCGTTCCAGACCAGTCTCCGTCTGTGCATATCATTGTAGCAAGTGATCGTTACATGGTTGTCTGTGTTTGGAGCATGCCCGCGCCATTGTTCCAAATCATAAAACTAAAGGGTTGAATGGCGACCAAGACGATGATTAACATTGCACATTAAGAATAGAGAAAGCAGACAATGAGATACATTTACAAAGCAGCTCTCAACCCGCCACAGACAGGCACATCTGAAAGGCAACATTTCTATGACGGTATATTTGTGCCTAATGAGCGTTATAGAGTTTGTCAGCTTCTAGAATGATCTATCATCCTCTGCCAGGACCATACGGTACGCTGTTTAGAGGAGAGCGTTTGAGAGAGGGGAGGACGAGAGGGGAGGAAGGAAAAGGGGGTGTACGGAGGGAAGAATGGCGAAGGAGTGAGAGGGAGGGAGGGAGAGAGGTAGAGGAGAGGAGGGATGGAAAATGAAGAGAAAAGAGGAGATGGGAAAGGTGAGAGAGAAAGACAGCGACACAGAGGGATAGAGAAACCATATGGGGTTTCGTAGTGTTTAGATTTTCTCTCAAAGTGACTCATGTTGTTTTTATGGCTCCTGACAGTGGTAAACAGCTGGTGCATGAGGCTCAGTCTGCAGTTTTATCGGCATGGTGTGTGTGTGTGTGTGTGTGTGTGTGTGTGTGTGTGTGTCTGCATGTGTGGGTGCATGTGTGTGTGTCCATGGACTTGATAAACTCTGAATGCATTCCAACACCCTGTTTATCAACTGAGCTCCAAGAGCCGGGTGTGTAAGAAAGAATGTTCCCCGTTCCCCATCCATATCCAATTGAAATATATTGGGAGCGGGTAATGTAGCGTGTTGCCTATGCATGGCGTAATCAGAGTTGTGTGGGGATCTGCTGTTTCCGATCCATCCATTTATTCTTGAGCGGGGTTGGAATGGGGAGGAGACGGCTTGAGCCTGCTCGGCCTAAAGGCAATAAATCAAGTCTCCTCCCAAAACAGTTTGCTAGACTAGCTCAAGTCCTCATCCACAACCCGCATCAACATGCTGAACTTACTCCGTCTTTATCACCAGGACCTTTCAAAACCCAAAGCTAACCCCATCCTTATCTTCAGAACCAATCAAACTTCAAACTAACCCCATCCCTATCATGAAAACCAATCAAAACTGTGCACTAACCCAAGCACTATCGTCAAAACCAATCAAAACTCTGCACTAACCCAAGCACTATCGTGAATCCTACTTTATTTTCCCCTAGATTCAACTGGACTTCCTTTGCAGCGCGCATCGTTTTAATAGGTACTGTAAATACAGCATATAGTTAGCATTCTGTACATAGCCATCCTTCCATACATCCATTGGTGCTGCTGGTAGCTTTGTATATACATAGTCTCTGGGCAGATATTTCTGTGATTGGTTATCCAGAAGAGACCTGATGTGCTGCTCATTGGATTCTACTCTCTGTCAGCCTGTCATAGATTGAGTGACATACATGAGTGGGATTGTGTCCTTTCGCTCGATCTCCCCCTCTCTTCTCTGCAACCACGTCTCTCTCTCTCCCTCCCACTCCCTCCCTCTCCCCCTCTGTCCTCATCTCCCCCCACTCTCCCTCTCCCTTTGTTTCTCTCTTTCTCCCTCTGCTCTCTTTCCAGCTCCCTTCTCTCTACTTCTCTCTATCTCTCTCTCTGTCTCTCTCTCTCTCTCTCTCTCTCTCTGAGATGCGTGGGAACAACAGAAAAACATCAATGCCATTCGAGCTGGGAGAGGCATATAGCTGTTCTTTATTCATGGTTAGGCAGATAGAGGTGTACGCTGAAGAGATAAAACCCCTGAGGTCAGGAGACAGGGAGCTGACACACACAACAAGACGTACACACACACGTGCACACACGCACGCACGCACGCACGCGCACGCACGGATCAACAAACGCCTACAGTTTTTCTCTCGCACTGTCTGCCTGTCACACACACACTCCATGTACCTCTCTCATCCTTATGTGAACAAATTAGTACAATAAAGAAAATTGTCATTCCCGAAAACTAAAATCTTTATTCCGATTTGTTGTTTGAGTCAAGTATGCATCTGCCGGCTGTGTGTCCTCTTTGGATCGACATGTTATCGGTCTACTCCCATTTCACAAGCCATGTTTCCACACCATATCCTCCGCATCAGTGGGCTTTATTAGAATGTATTCTATCAAGTCAATAGGCGTCGGCATCACATTCCTGCTCCATTCAGTTTGTTTATTCAACGGGAATCAGCCTCCTGCGAAACTAAACAACCACTCAACTCATAAGTGGCTTCAACTCAAAATGACATATCTCCTTAGTCCTCGAGGGACGCCATGTCTGACGATGACACCCTTGTTGCTCAGCCAGCTACAGATTTCCGTATAGAAAACCAGGTTTGAAGAATCTTTGGTATGCCATTGTAAACCAAGCCAATACGCTTGTATCAATGACAACTGTCCAACATGCTACAGGGGTGCGTGCATAAATTGTTGTTGGGGGTGGCCCCAGAGGAAATGGACCACACCACCCTGGCGCCCAGAGGATCCAGGATACAGATCTTCCAGTACCACAGTCCTGGCATCAGAAGACATGCTCAAACCACGAAGCCCCACAGGACCAATTAAGCAACGTTTTGAGGAGACGACACAACAAGCAGTCAGTCTCGCTCTGGATCGAAGTGGTAGAAACTGACTCTAACACATTCACTGGAGCAAACCACCACTAGCTACCCATCATCTAATGGTGAGGGGTTAAAGGTCACATACACCAACATATCTTCATCCTGACCCTCTCTTCCTGTGTCCTCATCCCAGAGCGGTTTGGTAAATGCTAGGATTGTCTTTGGCATTAAGACACAACAAAACAGACCACAAGTGCCATTGAAATTACATACTTTATGTTGGGCCGCAGAAACTGAACTGTGGTCTCCGTATATAGAGCAATTCAATGCTAAGCCCAATGTTATGTGTTAAGTGTGCATAAATCTTGACAATACATGGGGTGAGCGTACACACGCAAGCACACAGATACGCGCACACACAGATACTGGCCTAGTCAGTGGGCCTTACACAAGCATTAATCTTGGAGGAGATAAAAGAGAGAGGCAATTTCCATTTAGAGTTTCACCTTTTAATGTCACAGGGCTTATAAAGAGCATCACACATCTAGCGGGTCTCCTAGCCTCCATTAGGTCCTGATTGGACAACAGCAGTAGATCTTAGAGCCATGGCTAGCTTTAAGCAATCCATCCCAGACCCACTGATAGATGGCAACAGTTGCATTCTGCTGTGATATTAATTGTCACTGTCAACATTCCTTGAGTATGACTGTTTCCTTAGTCATGCTCTTTCTGTTGCCCTTGATTGGCTCTGTCCCTTCAATGTCCCTTCTGTGCCGCGGTTGATTGGGTGATGTCTACTCAGGCTGTTCTGAGTTAATCCCACTCGCACGCACGCACACACACACACACACACACACATACACACACACACACAGGTGTTTTGTTTTTGTGCCTGCCACATTGTCTGAATGTTAATTACATGCGTTAGGCATCTGGGCCCTCCTGCCTCATAATCCCCTTTTAATTATATGTGTCCCCACAATGACACAGGGTTTACAATGGCGATTACCACCATGTTAGATGTATTGGAAAATGTGTAGGTGTTGTTTAGTGTGTGTGTGGGTGGGGGTTGGGTTTATGGGGGGGTATTGTAAAGCCAACAGGACTTGTTTTTCTGTTTGTGTGGGGAGAGAAGGAGGGGTCAGTAGCATTTGTCCGTGCGTGGTGTGTGGGTGTGTCGGGTTTTGGGTAAAGTTTATGCATAACAGGTTAGGTTTAGGGTTAGGTGTAAGCATGAGGTTTTTGATGTTAAGGTTAGGTCAGTGCATAGGAAACATAGATCTCTGCTTAGGTTTTTAGAAAAACAAATGTGTGTTTGTGGATGTGCATTGTTCTCTACGAGTATAGCCCAGAGATTAATTTATCCAGCGAATCCAGAGATATAACTAAACCGCTGCTTTGTGCACTCTCCCAGTCAGCTACATGTAGCATTAGGACCTAACACCCTGAGTCGCCATGACACACAATGCACACAGCTCAGCTAGTCTGCGCTACTCTGCGCTACACTGAACACCAACCAGCAGCTAACTCTAATTTACTCAACAAGCTCTTACCAACTCCATTTGAAACCTGCCATTTGGATATAAATATTACCAGTTACAACTGGTTAAGGTTTGGGTTCAAACCAAAATAACATGAGTGTCTAGTTATTGTTATTTATTCATTTTTAATATTTTTGTAGATGTTGGGATTGGGAGTAAGTAGTTTTTAATGGTTTAGTAGTTATTGGGAGTTAGTAGTTTTTAATGGTTTAGTAGTTATTGAGAGTAAGCAGTTTTTAATGGTTTAGTAGTTATTGGGAAAAAGTAGTTATTCATGATTAAGTAGTTATTGGGATTCCAGTGTCATGCAAAAGCCCTGAATGGCAGAGCGGTTGTACCATTAAGACCTAGGCAAATTATGTATACCTGAAAGTTATGTTTTGAAACAGGCATGTCCTAACCTTCAACCATTCAAAACCCATGGAGCCAAGATCATGAAACTGATACAAAAAAATTGTAGAAAAACAGTTAAAAGAAAGTGTCATAAATTGAATGTTTAGGCATTGAAAGTTAGGTCTAAATTTAGGTATTACCTAATAATAGAATTTCTCATACTATTATAGATAATGGTATTGAACCCCCAGCTCTCAGAGCTGTTACTTGTGGTTTACCTCCATCAAAATAATATTCAACTCCCTAGATCATTAATTTGTTCTCACCGTTCCTCATAGTTGCTGGTGGCTGCGCGGCCTAAAGGGAATAAGTCATTTTCCAAAATTGTGGGGGAAAAAATCCTAGATTTTTTTTCCCTCAACTAGAGAGAGATTACTTTTAATATTGCAGTCTCTTGGTACTGCTGAGAGAGAAATTGATTTGGTAGATCAACTATCCTCTGCCATGGTGATTGTAAGTCAGCTAGCTACCTAGCTAGCAGGCAGATAAGCTTGTGTATAAGAGGTTCAGGGTTTAGGACCCCTTTGTATTGTCTGTTCTTCCTAGGTAATGATTCAAGGTGTGCAAAATGGCTCCCTGTTTTTGAATCCTTCACATCAACATGTCTACAGGTGTGTGTGTGTGTGTGTGTGTGTGTGTGTGTGTGTGTGTGGTGAGCATACTTGTGCTTGCACTGTGTTTTTGTCTTTTGAAACACACAGTGAATTAAGCGTGAGAAAAATGCACACACACACAGGCAGTTACAGAGTCCAAGGGGAACTGTTCTCAGTGTGTAGGGGAAGCCATGAATAAAACGCCCATTTGACCCTCAGCGCCATAAAGGCCTCTTTGTCCAGTCTCACAGGACTGTCTTTCTCCTCTCCTCACTCCCTCGTTCCTCGTTCTTCCTCTCTTTTTAAGATGCAATCTTGCCCTTTTGTTTTCCCCTCCATCCCTCCATCCTGCTATCCCTCCCATTTTCCATAACTGATGTTCTATTCATGAGGGTCAGTGGGCTGGCGTGGTTACAGTACAACCTACTATACAGTGGTGTTGATGCCCGGCATAGGCCAGAACTTTGAACCCAGACACAGCTGAACTCTGACCCTTAGCAGGGCTTGCCACGGCCTTTTGAACCGCCCATGAATCACCTGACGCTCAGATGACTGGACTCTGGCAAGAGATAGACCTCCCACAATGGACTGAGTCAGATTGGGAGCTCTGATGTACACTGCCCGTAGAGGTTTGGGTGTGTGTGTGTGTGTGTGTGTGTGTGTGGAAAGTGTGTTTAACTGTATGTGTGCGTCTCTATAACCTTGCCCAGTGTTTGGAAAGATTCCTAACTCATCGGCCCATTTTCATTTTGCAGAGGACAATGGGAGCCTCTAGGCATGTGGGCTGGGGCCTTAGTCCAGCGCAGAGTTGGAGTCTGAACGGGGCCTCTGTCCGCATCCCTGTGTCGGCATGCAGGGACCGCCGATCACGTCATGCAATTACATTCTATATGGAGGGCCAGCCTGGGGAACCACCTCACCTCTAACCCTGTCAGTGGAGGGCTGGGAGATGAGTGAGGCTGGTGTTCATACAGTCTGAGTGTCCATGTGGCACTGTCTGTGACAGCCTTGCCGTGACTGCCTCACTGTGACCGCCTCACCGTGACTGCCTCACTGTGACCGCCTCACCGTGACTGCCTCACTGTGACCGCCTCACCGTGACTGCCTCACTGTGACCGCCTCACCGTGACTGCCTCACCGTGACTGCCTCGCCGTGACTGCCTCACTGTGACCGCCTCACCGTGACTGCCTCACTGTGACTGCCTCGCCGTGACTGCCTCACTGTGACTGCCTGTCTGCTTCTTTTACTCTGCATCTTCATCTGAATGTTCATAGGTATTTGTTAGGAGGTTTGTGGTCTACTCAAACTCTCTCTGTACTGTATGTAAATGAACTGTTTTTACTTTATTGGCAATGGAAACATTTGTGTACATTGCTAAAAGACAGAAAAAATGAAGATAAATATGTCTATCTGAAATTATTAGGATGCACTTATAAATTGCACTTAAATGTTTCAAAAGGACTCTCGTTCTCTGTCTATGTCTCTCTCTCTGAAACTCCAGCTCTCTGCCTCCCTCTCTGTCTCCCTCTCTCTCTTTTTCTCTCCCTCTCTCCCTCGCTCTGTCTCTCATACTCCATCTTTACCACTAGTGTACCATTCCTCTACACATTTGTTCTCTATACCCTCCTCTTCCTCTTTCCTCTCTCCTCCTGGTCCTGCCACCAGCTGGGCTTGGATCGGGACCAACATGCGCAGAGCTGGATCTTCCGTTCTGGCATGCCATCACTGGCCCGTCATGCCTTGGCACGAGCTGTGTGTGTGTGTTTGTGTGTTCTGCTCTCAAACCCCCAAATCTCACAGTCCCTTCACTCTCTCTTAATCTCTGTTTATCATAATCTCTCACTCTCTCTCTCTGTCTGTGTTTCTGTCTGTCGGTCAGACTGTCTGTCTCTCTCTCTTCCTCCTGAGTACACTGTTTCCACCTGTCTCTCCTCCCACGCATGCTGACTCCCCCTGACCCGGGCTCCAGTTTGTTTACTCCAATAAAGCGCTATTATTCTCCTGGCTGTCCTCACAGGCTCTGCGGCTCTTCCCCGTTTACTAAACAGCAGTGTAGTTCCGTCGTTTCATTGTTTGTTTCTTTTTATTCAGTGTTATAACAATGAGTGTGAGTGCCTCGCGAAGTGTGTTAGGTTTTCAAATGTGTTTGTCTGAACAGTTTGTTGTTATTTGGCCGTGTTGAGCAAGGTGCTAAAAATCCTCACATTATGTAAGTGTCATTTTTCTGACGTCAACCAGTGGTAATGTTTTAAACCTGTTCTTAATTATGAGTGTCCTGCAATATTTCTTAAGAGTTTTGCATGGTTGTGTAGTCTTGTGGATTTGTGCTTTGTAGTTGCACAATCCCCTAATAGCTGAGGCGTGATTGGGACTTGATCTCCGAGTCTTCGGAAAACAAGGGCTCTCTTAATTTCTCTGTCTTTCCCTTTATTTATCTCGCTGTCTCTCTTCCATTTCACGTACCTCCTCCTCTCTTCTCCTTCTCCCTGTCCTGCCAGTGTCTGTTCTCCCTGGTTCAGTGGACTAATACAAGCCTTGAGGGGCTGGTTGATGCAGAGACTTTTTGCCGGAAGGTTCCGAAGGGGGTTTTGAGGTTGTAACGGCGTAGCTTCGTTTGAAGTGCTTGTGGAGATTCTCTCTGCATCACTCAGGTCTCGTAAACACAGACCGGTAAAGCATCTAGCGGGGCTTCTGGGACCGGCAAGAGACGGTCCGTGAGTGTTTGCACACACGTGTGTGTGGACGTGTGTCCCCATGCGGCCATTATGTCATGACTCGACGGTTTCTCAGTCTCCCTTCCTTCCTCTCGGACTCCCTCTTAAAGGAGAGGTGTTGTGTTCTCCACATAATAGTTCTCTCAACATCTCCCGGTCCCCTTTATGGATTTCTTTTATACTCCAGTACAGGATTGATTAGTATGGCTGGTTCTAGGCATGGTGTCTGAGCAGATCTGACTGTGAGGGTGTTGCTTGTTTGTTTGATTCCCGATTAAAGTTCTCGGTGAAGTAACACAAAACGTACGTTAGCGTCTGTGTTTTGTAGTAGCGCCAGAGTTTCATTGTGCATTCCGGATGTTCTTCTCAAGGACCTGAAAGAACATGATCTAGGTTGGTTGTTGTTGTGTTTTGTCCTGGTACAAAGGGCATGTCTGAAGAGGCATCTTCCTGTAAAGGGGAACGAGCCCTCTATCAAACAGCACACACACTCCACCACAAGACCCTTCTGTCAAACGACGGAATAATCTGTGTGGAGCGAGTTGGTCCTTGGGGTAAAATGGCCCTGTACTGCATTGTGGGAACACACAAACACAGTACACTGTGTGTGTTCAGGCTTCTGTGTGTGTGTGTGTGTGTGTGTGTGCGCGTGCGTGCGCGCGCTTGTTGGATCCCCCATCCCTGTCTCCCGCTCCTCTCAGTTTGCACTAATGAGGCAGGTGACAGCATGAGGCCGAAGGATGGAACGGCGTGTCAGCAGACCTACTACCCTGCTTTAGTTTAGCAAGGAAACCTGAGGGGATAGACACAGCCGGATGGAGAGAGGGAGAGAGGGCGAGACGGCGAGAGGAAGACGAGAGGAGACAGTCAGACGAAGAGAGATGGAAGTCAAGGAGAGGAGAACGAGAGGATCTGGAGAGAGGGAGAGGGTGATGATAAACCTGACGACAGTTGCTAGAACAGAGCCAATTTCCACTGGAATATCCTTATTTTGGCTTTTATATTTGGTATTGAGGTAATGTCCTATGTTTTTATGATCCAGGTTGGTACTGAAGTATCAGTAGTGCCCAGATAATCTGAGTGCTCACAGCAAGCAGACAGAGGAAGACTGAGGAGAGGAGGGCATTTTAGACGGACAGGGAACCAGGGGGACCCAGACAATGACAGAACAGACCAGGAGCCTTAGAGGTGAGGCATACATTATGTAGGGTGCAGACGTAGTGGAACACACACGCGCACACACGTGCACCATATGTGCACACTCCAGTTTCTCTCCCTCTGTAGGTTTAATGTCATTAACCACCTTCTCTCTCCTTCAGTCTCCTCTTCTCCTTCCTCCCTCACTGCTCTCAATCTCCTCTTCCTCCCTCCCTTCTTTCTGTCCCTCTCATCTTCCTCCCTCTTTCCCTTCCTCCTCTTCTTCCTCCCTCACATCTTCCTTTAATGCTCATTTTCCTCCCTCCCTGTCTCCTATTTTTTCTGGGTCACCTGCTCAGCCCTGGCTGAATTATTCCAGCTGTTTGATTTTCCCGTTAGTGAGGAGAGAGGGTTTCGCAGAGGGGAGGAATTTACACGGATACACGCACACAAACAAACACACATGCACACGTGCAAACATACACCGGAACACGTGAAGAGGCACACATACATCTGTAACCTGTGGGATAGTATGCCTGGAAATAGACCCCATCCTAAATTAGCTGTGTTCTCTTATAGAGTTTAAACAGACGCATTCCGCTATACCATCCACACACAGACCTCTAGATTTAATGGAGACTGTCATCAGCCACATGGGGTTCCAGTCTGACGATATTGGTTGATCTTATCATACCATATTACCATACGGACACAATGGGATTAGCTGTGTGGAGTTTTTCAAATGTCTTCATGTGTACAGATGGAGAGATGTACAAAATGTCCACGGGTGTCTACACTACAGACGGAGAGACGTACAGTTTGAGAGGGATGAAGATGATCGTCCCCTTGAAAACATTTCTTGTTTTAAACTCTCTGCTTTGAAAAGTTTAGAGGAGACGTTTGTAAGAAGGTATGCTCAGTCATCTATTTAGAACTGTTTGTTTGTGGTTTTGGCAAAGGTTACCTAGCATTTATAATAAGACAGTATGGAAAGGTTATCATATGCAAAGGTTACTAGTTTATTCTGAAATTTAGAAAATGAACCAACTTGACAATTCAAGGTCTTCTCTTCACAGCCATGGAAATGTTTTCAGCAAACAAACTGGAGCTTGGACTCAGAGTCAGAAACAAGCTCAGAAAAATACAAACACACCCTGTTTTTCATCTCCAAGTGTAGCAAAACTTTCCCTGAATTCGGGTTAAAGAAGTTTGCTAATTAAAATAAAACTTCGATAGGTTTTGGCTTAAAATTTGCATTGTAGCTGAAAGACTAACTGTAGGGAATGTTGGGACATAACTCATTGGAATATGTGGTAATATATAGTGGCAGAGGTCACAGAGGGGGAAAGGCAGTGGGAAGATATCAACTGCACATGCCTTGCTTCCTCTCTCCACTTCCCTTATTACCTTCTCATCCCCCTTTTGGATGCAGAACTCAGACATCCTTCCCTTCTGATCTTCTCCTCCAATGGGTTTTGAGCAGGGGGTGAAGAAAGCATGTGAGGAGTTTTTGGTTGAGATCTTCCCAGTGAGAAAGCAGCAGCCCTGGATGGACTCTGCAGGGGGGAGGGATGTGGGAAATTACAAACATGAGAGACAAAGGAGAGGGAAACATGGAGGGAGTAAAAGACAAACTGTGTGTGTCTGTTGACCGATTTGATTATTTCTCTTTGCGATTATGAAGGCAACTAGTCACTGTAGCTGACTAATGCTGCTGGCTGTGTATAACCACCTCTTCAGTTGGTCTCTTTGTTGAACTCTTTCTCTCTGTTCTGTTCTTCTTGTTTGGTTCTGTTGTATTTTTTTCCTGTCACATCCCTTTACTCTCCAGCCCTCACTTTCTTGCACGCTCTCTCTCTTCTGCCATTCGATGTTGAAACAGAAAGAAATCACCACCGTTTCCCTTCTCTGACAGAGGAAGGGGGCGTAGCCACACATGGTGATGGGCTGGGTGCTAGGCAACAGTAGTGTGAGTGACATTTCATATCGACCATGTAGAGGTCATATCACAGACAATATCAGAACTCTTTCCAACTCTTTATCTACGGAGCCGTACTGTACGTCTTTCTGATCAGCCGCTCAGCTTATTCGTTTTCCAAGAACTCTCATATTCCACTTCTTAACTCTACCTCTGCAGTCTGGTGAGTGGTTACTTCCTGTTAGAACTAAGAATGAAAATCCAAAAACATGTCTGTGTAAGAATGTCCATTTCCTAGTCTAGGCTGTCTCTAACTGCCATATGTGAAGGTTAGAGAAATCAGTGAGCTCTTACTGGAACAAGAACATGCTTTTGGTTACTTCCTTATAGCTGTTAAGTGACTGGAAAGTCTGACTCACTCTGACTGGCTCCCAGTGTCATTTTTTATTTAATTGTCCTTTAATGCATTTTGTTGTCACATGTTTTTCACTAAGTTCTGCTGTAGTGAGGGTAAAATCCTAGCTAAACACAGCCGCAGCAGAAACTCAACCATATAAAGTGTTTTGGAAGGAGTTGGACCTTTTAACTGGGCTGGCTATAGAGGGAGAATTTATATAGCTGTGCCCAGGCCAGGGTGTTTGAGAAGGCCAGATCCATAATGCAGTATGTTTTTTCTGTTGTGTGTTAGACCACAGGAGTCACAGCTAGGCTCGAAACATTCCGGGAACTTTGAAGGATTCGGTCATTCCTGTTAATTCCTGATTCAGGAATCCTTCAAATGTGATTTGGGAAAACCAAGGAATTTTGCTGAACATTTTCAACCGTATGTGAATGTTCAACTGTGGTTATAGCTTTCCACAACTACATCAACGGGACCGGTGGAGCCGGGGAGGGGGAGATGAACAAATAATACTAATAAGCAAAGAGAGCAGATGGGGTCAGTAACAGAAAGAGTGGATATGTTGCCAAGAGGAGAACATTTTGGAATAGTGGGACGGGAAAATGGATGGTCTTCATCAATCATGAAAAGGCTTTCTGGTTGTGTGAAGGTGCTATACAATAAGTCATTTAGAAAAAACTCTCTTTTGAGGCCAAAGCACATCTCCTTATCTCATTTTCAAATGCGACGTGGTGTCAGTGAAAGGAGGTGTAGGGAATGTGTGCGTGGGTGGGTGGGGGTCATTACACAGTCCGGGGTAGTGACTCAAGCAGTCAGACTGATCATCAGGGTAAAGCACCTCATAAGAGCTCACCTCACATAGCCTCCATCCACTAACCCACTTAAACTGATTACAGAGAGAGAGACAAAATGAACGATTGAGGGCGAGTGAGAGAATAAGAGAAGTGAAGAGAGGGAGGGAGTGAGAGTGAGACAGAGAGCTCACAGTCCCAGTGAGGTAGTCTCCAAGACAGCATGCTATCAATAGCTAACTGATTCTGCCCTAATCAGATGTGTGTTACTTTTCCCATGCAGAGAGAACTGTTTTGATTGGGTCAGACCCACCTCGGTGTCTCCAGCTCTGTTCTGCTCTCTACTCGTTGTCCTCTTCTCTTTTCTTTCTCTTCGGTTTTTTCTTTTCACTCCTCTCTCTTACTCCTCTCACCTCGCTTCACTCCTCACTCTTCAGTTCCCTCTCTTCTTTCCTCTCCCCTCTCTCTTAACTCTGTTTTTAATCCTCTCTCCTAAGCGGGATCGGTCCATCTGGAGGCAAAAACAGAAAAGATTTCAGTGTTTACTTTCACTACATTTTTTACATTTAAAACATTTAGTAGACTCTCTCATTAGAAGCAATTTACTGTACAGTAGTAAGTACAAATATTTACTTTTCTGGACATTCCTCCTGTAGGAGTTGAACCTAGAACCCTGGCTTGCAAGTGCCATTCTCTTTCCAAACTAGCTACTCAGGATTTTATACTGGTAGTTTGACAGGTAATTTTTTGGCCAATCTACACATTTTGCTATTGGGCTAATAGAATGTTCAGCTGTTTTTAATCACATTTTGTGCAATTCTACTTATTATTTTGTCATAGGTATTACAGCTAATTGTTTATATTTCTGATTGTTTTGCCATTTCATAATGATCTCTGAGGGAGCTATACTAACTTAATCTTATGGGCCTCCTGTAGCTCAGGGCGCATGAGCGGCCCATTCAGCCTGGTGGTTTTTGGGCCAAGATAACTACCGCGAAGTTGAAAATTGCTGGTTAGATTATCTACCAATAAAAAAAACATGGCCAAAGATATGCAAATGCACAAGCTACTGCATCTGGTGTGTCCTACTCTTATTACATTGACACTGTACCTGGCTAGACTTTACCGCTGTTGTCTATTCAATCTATTGTATTTCTGGTAAATGGAACACCTCTGATTTTCAGCCCACTGACCACGGTGCTAACACCTATATAATGCCCCTATGGCTCACACACCTCAGAGGTCAACCAAGTAGTCCATCACTCTCTCTGTCACACTTTGATCACACCATCCCAAGGTGTTAAACCCCCTACACACACACACACACACACACACACACACACACACAAATGTTGACTCTGAAGCCATGTAGTAAAATGGGTCAAGCCTGCTTTTGACCCGTTCCAAACACGTGTCGGCAAATCACCACTTCCTTGTGGCGGTATCACACCCTGTCACAGTCGATGAAAAAACGCTAGGTCTCAGATAAAGGTAATACTATGAAATAAATCAACATAATCGTGTGTATAATCACAACATTCTCCAGCACGCACTCAGCTTGAGCTCATAACGGCTATATGAGATTGGAGTTTATTGCATTAATCATGTAAACGTTGATATTGTGATTAAAGCAGAGAACTGCTGCTTATTGCTTGTAATTGTATTCGGCCCGGGCTATGCTCCCAGGAATACCACACAACACACATTGCATTAATATTTGATGAACTGACTCTGGATCAGAAGCAGGGAGTGGGTTCCCTTTTCATGTTGATCTGGGCTCAGGGCATTTGGATCTGACCTCAGAGCAGCGTTTATTAGGGTTCCGTACTTCACAGAGTTGCATTTGAATGACGCCATCTAATAGGCTGTCTTTTGTGGCCCACAGATTTCATTTCCTTTTTTTCTCTTTTTCTTTTTATGAATAAACAATTCCCAATAGATGGCTCTGACATGTGCATACCTCACATAAGGCATATAGATCAATGAAGTAACAGAATGGGGGAGGGAGGGAGGGAAGAGGTGGGGTTCTGGCAGATGTTTTCCTCACACATCCTCTTACCCTCCATCCCCTGAAATAGACAAGACTGAACATGGCCAAACGTGACTCCTGTCTCTCTTCCTCTGCCTTACTGTGACTTTACCTCTCGTTTTGGATGTCTCCTTCCTCTGTCCTCTCTCTCTCCATCACTCCATCACCTCTCTCTCTCCATCTTTTCTTCCATTTCCTTTTTTTTCCTGTAGCCCTTTTTTCTCCCTAGCGTTGAGATATCCAATTTGTAATTACGTCCCTGCTTCATCTCCACACACACAAGGCAGTCAATGTCGAGATATGTGTCCCTGAAGCACATCCAATGCAGTTTTGGCTGTTGTCACGCTGTTTACTCAACCGGTAAATCTAGACCGTAATCCTTAGCGGCCAGAGGGAATGCCTTCTTCGGTCTTCTACCGTTATTCAGCTCATGGGAACCTCAGCCACCGCAAGGAGTCGCTAAACGAAACTCTGGATGAAGCCAACTGGAAGGCAGTGGCTTTAAATCTGAGCCATTCAGTGCCTCTCTCTCTTCACAGCTCCTTCTCACACTCTATCTCCCCTCCCTCAGGCCCCCACATCTTTTTTCAAGCTCCTCGTGTAGCTGTAACCTAGCCTGCATTAGTTAAGACTAATGGTGTCAAGGGCAATTGATGACCTTGGTCACATACCGCTAACAGTTAGACGCTTTATCGCTACTCAACAAACCTTGATTATCATGTTTTAGTCATCCAGGTATTTGCTCTCTGTCACTCTATTCCATTCGATCCCACTATTTGTAGCTCTCCCCTTTTCGTTCTTCTCTCACCATCCCTCTCTCGTTCTCTCCCCCATCTCACTATTTTCCTTTCTCCCTCTAAGCTCCGAGGCTCAATTCTCATAAAGTCTTGTCTTGCTCATGCATTGTCATTTCTCTCCTCCCAAACAACCAGGGATCTTGATACCTAATGTTAGGTTTTCTCTTCAGGTTGGCATACATGGCAGTGAGTGGGCTTGTTGAAAAGCTCAGATGCTCTCTATATACATGTGTAAAGACATTTCAAGGCTTTCTTTCCTCTTTTTTTCACTGTGAGTTTATCCTGAGTAGCAGTAACTGGTGAAACGAGGGCAGATGTGCTTTGACTAAGAATGTATAATATATTGTACTTCGTGTAGTTTATATTAAGGCTGAGATGGTCTTTTCGTGTTGCTCTTTGACCCCCTCAGGCGCATAGCGGCTCTCTGCTCGTCCGCTCAGAGCTTTGACTTCACCAATACCCCAACCTCCGCTCTCCCCAGTGAATACTACCATTGTTCTTAAGCCCTGAGCCCTGAGAACAATGCCCCCAACCTCAACCAACCTCACCCCAACACCTCCTCACCCCCTGGCACCCCTACCCCTAAAGACACAATCTTTGGTCACACGTCTCTCTGTTCCTGATCTCGTCGAGTCAATGATTTATTCAGCAGTGTGCCTGGGCCAGAGGCGCTGAACCGTGCAGCCCAGAGGAGCGGAGGAGGATAAGAGGGTTGTGGAGAGGGAGATTCCTCAGAAATGACAAACAGATGATCATATTCCTGTGTGTGTGTGTGTGTGTGTGTGTGTGTGTGTGTGTGTGTGTGTGTGTGTGAGTGTGTGTGCGCGTCTGTCTGTCTGCCTGTTTGTCTGTGTGACTGCGTAGTCGTCAGTTTTCTCAAGCTTTGTGATTAACACACTGCAATGACAAAAGACACTTAAACTGCAGTTCGTTTCAAGATATTCAAAGGCTCTCCTTTGTGGAGCCAAATGCATTTAAAAAGTGTTTGACAAGCGTTTGTTTGTGCAGGGATAAAGTTTTACCAACAATTGTAATTCTGGACGGCGTTTGCGCAGGTGAATTTCGAATGCACTTGTTGCATATCATCCGACTCTAGCTGGATTCCAAAGGAATTACACATAACAGTGCAAGCCAACAAAATGACTCTGAGTCCTAATGTGTGCTGTATCTCAGTTTCTTAACTCATTTAATTGTTAGTCATTTTAGTTATTTACCTGTAGCGACTTACATGCTGATTGTATATGTTTAGTGCCTATAGTACTTTTCAATTGCAGGGGAAGAAGTTGTAAATATTTTAGCCAATCGAACGGTGGGTATCATTAGGTGGCCATGACGATATGAGGGTCGGATTGAAAATGGAGCTATGACAACAGAGCTGCTTCTCCAGTAAGAGCCATGGGATTTTTTGTGACCACAGGGAGCACGCCCTATGCAGAGTAATGTCCTCTTCACTGGGATTTAATCTTTAGACTAGGAGCACGAGGGCCCCTACTGTCCCTTTTCTCCCACTTCCAGCAGTGTCTGGTCTCCCATCCTGAGACCAGCAAGCTCTGAACGCGGTTACCTTCAGAGGCAAACCAGCAGTAGCATGCCGTATTCTACAGTATGCTGAATTAGAGTCATTATTATATGTGATGCATTCATCATAAAGACTCATGTTTAAGGCCAAGCAGTATGGTGAAACTGTTCATAAAATGTTCTGAAAGAACCTTCTGATAAAATGATCTTTGGAAGAACCATTCATATTGAAATCCTAGGCAGACCCCTTCATAGAGAGTTCTAGGCATAACCATATACAGGAGTTTCTTTGAAGAACCCTACATACCAGGTCATAGTTAAAAAAGGGGCTAAACCAACAAAACCTAGGTGGTTCTGCAAAATACCTTTTTAAGTCTCTCGTATCTCCTTTTAAATCCTTTTATCTCTGTCCTTCGGGTTTTTTCCATCTAACTATAGATCCCATTATCAATTTATATTTGTATCTCTCTTAATATCAGTCTCCCTTTATCTCCCTCTCTCCCCCTTTTCCGCCATCTACCTTTATCTGCATCTGTCTCTCACTCCCTTTCTCACCCTTTATCTCTGTCTCCCTCTATCTGCCTCCTGTAATCACTCTTCCTCTATCTCTATCTATCTTTAGCTTCTTTTCTCTTGCCTTATCTTTATCTATATCTATCTCCCTTTATCTCCCACAATCTTCTTCCATCTCCCTCTATCTCCCTTAGCCCTCTCCGTAAATGTTCTTCCATCTTCCTCTATCTCCCTTAGCTCTCTCCATCTATCTTCGTCTATCTCCCTCTTCTCTTCTGGCTTCTAGCCCAGTAATAAGAGCAGAGGTGAATGTGTGGGATGGGGTTGCGGTTGAAGGATACAGAAGCATCCAGGCTAATGACTGTGTAGAATAGAGTACTTGAAGTTGTCATAGCATTGGCAAGCCTCTGTTAATGTTCTGAACAGAACCCTCATCGTCATGACATTACATGCTTATGCCTGTCAAAGTGAATTGTTGGAATGTTCCTTATTGGTTTAGCCTGAATAGTAACAATGGATGATTGTAGAGTGAACCTTTCAGGTAGAAGTTGGATGTTTTCTTTTTCAGAGTGGGTTAGGAATGATGTAGCTGTTTGATTTTAAGCTGACGAAGAGCTGGCAGAATGAGTCCACAGGCAGGTTTTGATTGAATGTTCATAACTCAACTCCACTTCGGCCCCCGTCTGAACATCACCAGGCCTGCCTGTGCCTGAGTAAGAATGTTTCCACGTACTACCTGGTGACATGACATGGTAGCACTTCGCTCATAAATCAGGATCTCTTTTTACGGCACACAGTCGTTTTTTTCACAGACAAATGAGTGAAACTGTCTTACTCCGTGGCTGCCGAGAAGCATACGTTCAGGTCTAGGTGGCTGTTCACCACAGAGCAACGTCTGATCCCCATATCATCTGTTTATAAATGGATTGTAGACATTCAGTAGAGAACGAACACAACAATGTCTTGCGTACAATAGGAGTGAAGCACTTCTGAGCAGACAAAGGAATACAGTCGTTTTACACCAAAACACCTTTTAATCCCCCCCCCAAACAGACTCACAGACACAAATACACCTTTCAACCCCCCCGCCACCACAGCGCAGCCATAGTTGGACACAGTATACTTCGTGTTCCGTCGGCACGACAACTACACGGCTCTCCCTGCTTTAGCCAGCCCAGCGGCACTCTGGGAGATGGAATGTGATTGAGGACTGACCTCTGGCCCGCTGTTGAACTGCAAGGAGGCGGGGGCCACAAAACTAACTGACACCTGCAGTCTCTACCACAGGAACAGGCAGGCGATAGGGGAGGCGTTGGGATCTTAGGCGGGTTTTGGTTATTGGTAACACAGCCCTAGAGTGGAGCACACATATTGCCGATGGGAAGTGTTCACCCTTAGCGTTATATACCTAATTTATAATAGTTTAAATAAAATGAAAAATGTGCCTCTGAATCTACATATTCTTGCCCCATAATGAAAAAGCGAAAAAATAATCTGAGACATCCTGTGAATGTAAGTATTCAGACTTTTTATTCTTGCACTTTGTAGAAGAGCCTTCGTCAGCGATCACAGCTTTAAGTCTTGGGTAATGTCTCTACCTGCTTTGCACACCTGGATTTAGCCAGGTTCGCCCATTCTACCTTGAAGATCCTGTCAAGCTCTGTCAGACTGGATGGAGAGACTTGGTGAACTGCGATTTTCAGGTCTCATGTTTGACCAGGTTCAAATCCAGGCTTTGGCTGGGCCACTCAAGGACCCTCACAGACTTGTCCCAAAGCCACTCCAGTATTGCCTTGGCTGTGTGTTCTGTGTCCAGTTTTCTTTAAGGGCCTCTCTGTATTTTGCTCCATTCATACTTCTTTCAATCCCGACCAATCTTCTATCACCATGCTTCACCATAGCGATGGTATCAGGCTGGTGATGCCTAATAGTTTGATTTTGGTCTCATCGGACAAGTACCTTTTTCCTCCTGCTCCCAGAGTCCTTCGCATGTCGTATGTATTTTACACAGGAGTGGCTTCCATCTAGCCCCTCATAAAGGCCTGATTGATGGTGTGTTGCAGAGATGGTTGTCCTTCTGGTAGGGTCTCCCAACTCTGCAGAGAAACTTTGAAGGTCTGTTAGAATGGCCTTTGGCTTCTTGGTCGTACCAAACTATTTCCATTTCATAAGTTCCTGGGAACTCCAACGCTTTAGCATTTTTTATAACTTTCCTAAGACCTAACTTATCTGTCCTTTGATTTACAACATGCTTATTGGTTGAATAAATTGCGCATGAATTTAGATGTTCATTTGTCCGTTTTGGGCAACACACCAAGCATTTCAGTGGCATTTGTGTCAGTCAAGATAAAAGGTAGAATGGGTATAACTATTGGTTTTCTTCTGATTCTTTACATTAGGTTATCTATGAAACAATTAGTTATTATCCAGAATCATCATCCAAAATGACTAGTTATACCTGGACATTGGTCTGAAGATCAAGACCAAGCGAGTTGACGTGTAATGTATGTGGTTGTGTGAAACGTATTTTGAGTAGACTACAGTGCGATAGAATTCAGTACAGCAGAATAGAGTGCAGTAGAATTCAATACAAAAGCATAGTATGGTAAAGCCCCACTACAATAGAGTACATTTAGGTACAGTAGAGTGCTGTAAATCACTGTAGTCGCCAACTACAATACATTCAAATGTTTGGCTCTTGGAGGGTTGGAGTCCACCTGCTGGCTATCCCATGAGTTGTCTACTATATTTCCTCAGGTTTGTATTTGTCCAATATTGGCTTTGATTGAATTAGAACATTATCATATTGTAATGCCCTGCATTTCTTTCTTGTTTGTTTTTGGTTGGACAGCAGTTTACAATACTTTTGTAGTATTGCTAGTATAAACAAAAACACACATGTACAGTACATACACACACACACACACACACACAGAGAGAGAGAAGATACTAGCGCCAAATTAGATGGTGCAGGTGTCCACAATATCTGGAGCAGCACCCGATAACACTGAAATTGATATGAAAACACACACACACCTAAACACACATTCATGCTCCGGGTGGGCAGATATTGGTGAGTGTGCCCCGGGGGCATGAGCACACAGATGGGTCGGAGATTGTTTCCTGTTTGGGTTTCGTCTACCCGCAGGCCTTTAATTGGCTGCGACTCCATCTAACCTCTGACCTTTCACACAAATGGCCGCTCCACCGGAGAAGGAGAAAGGGAACGATTGACAGAAAGAGAACGGGTGAGGGGGGAGAGAGAGAGAGCGAGACAAAGAGAGGGGAGCAGCGGAAGACGGAGGAGAAGAGAGGTAGAGGGTATGAGGACAATTTGGAGAGAAACCAAGCACGAAGGGCTCTAGTGACTGATTTTCTTTTTAGGTTCAAATGATCAGGCCATGTGAGAATGGTTGCCATTTACCAAACGATTGAGACATCACCCTTCAATGGCATGTATGGCATATCTTTTAATATGATGAATGTTGCCAATGTCCTTGTGTATTCCCCTGTCCTGTAGTCATTGCGTGTCATATACTTCATTCTATTCATTGAAAAGGTACAGTGCGTCATTACAACCACTAGGAAGAATTGAAACGGGGATCAAGTAAAGGAAATCGATAGAAAGATGGAATGTGAAAAAGACGAGATGAAAAGGGGAGGAGAGAGGCATAGCGTTTCAGAGGAGCGGAGCGGAGAGAGGAGGAATGTTTCCATTGACCCTGGTTTATTTGCCAACAGCAATGTCAAAAAACATAACATTGTGACATGTGGAATGGAAAGGACAGCTAAAGAAGTAATGTTTTCCGAAGATCAACAACAACTGTTTCTGTTAGACAGGGGTGGATTTTCCATTTGCAAAAGATTTAGGAATGAATGATAACTGCGGAGTCATTTGGACATTATGCTGAGCATGTGGTATTGGCAGGACGGAAGTTTCACCATCCAATCTGATCACTATTGACGGTGGGATGGATCCTGGTCAATCATTGGCCTGGGAGAATAACAAAAATATGGCAGATAAGTGAGAGAGGCTGACCAGTGTATTGACACTATACTTTCATTTGGGAGAGTGGATAATGGAAACCCTTCAACCAATGAATAGATCAGCAATAACTTTCATGTTTGGTGTGTGGATCTAACTTCCTTATGTCCAGCTGTCTTTATTGACATTTGTCAGTTTAAACAGACAGTTATCTGCTGGATTAGAACATGAGGCCCCTTCAGTCTGGCACCAGTCCATAGAGGAAGTGAAAGAGAAACGCACTTCCTGTTGGAGCGTCGCGTCAGTGCTTTACTTTGAACATGCCACTAACTGCACAGAGAACTACAGAGATGTCTGCGAAGACAACTCTCTAGGTAGGAGAACCAAAGCAGGATTTTGTTGTTACCATCGGTTAGTGTTGGAGGGACCAGAGGCTAACAGTGAAGATATGAAGCCCAGTAGGGCCATAATACTGTGACCATCACAGGCTACGAGTCATTTCTTCAGTCCTCTTTCCCTAAGTTTGAGCCTTAACCAAAGACCTACCTCTCCCCTTCTTCAATCGTATCTGCTTCTTCTTCATCACTCTCTACACGACCCCCCTTCCCAAACCCCCTATCTGGTGATCATTACCTATTGATCTGCAGTTCACACAATCGTTTGGTCAATGGTCTAATTGCGTTTCTCCCTGTGTGGGCTACACAATACTCTGATCGATCCTCTAATGAGAGCGATAGAGAAGGAAGAATAATAGCCAATTGTTAGAGTGAAGTATTATGGTAAGCCTCTTCTCCACCATAAATGCTATCGGTACTATCACTCCCAGCAAACGCATTCTCATTATATTTCCATTGTATTGTGAGTTGGTGTCAGTGGTCAATATTCCTATAACTGCAACAGTGTGTAGTTTACCCACAAAGATGTGCTGTATACTGTCTGTATTCTGTCTGTAAGTGCCCAATAGATGGCCTGAGAGTTTACAGGCATTGTGGATAACAACTGTGTTTTTTCCACAAATCACAAGACCGGATATTCACTGCTGTTAATTATGAAGTAGAGCACTTGTTTATCTACTTCCTCTCTTACACAAACACACACAGAGACACACACACACACACACACACAATGCGGACGGAATGCTTTCAGTATCTGAGTGGGTTGTATATTGATTCTTAGTGTTGAACTTGTGTGGCTCTCTCTGCCTCGCGCCCCCACAGACACATTCTGACAGAGGACTTGATTAGGAACAGCTCTAAATATATCCCTCCATCTCCTCTTTTCCTGTTTTCGCTGTCTCCCACTCTCTCTTTCCCACTCTCTCTCTTCCTGGTTCTTTCTCTCCAGCATCTACCTCTAATTCTCTCCGCTTCTCTTTCACTGTAATATCCCTTTCCCTCCCTCCTCTCTGAAATAAGGATTCAGCACATCTCTACTTTTGCTAGATAGATACCTAACCTTCCCTTCTTACCCTAGTAATTATGAAAATATCTACCTGCTATTCATTTGATTTTCTTAAAACATTATACTCATCCAGGACAGCTCATTATATACTCATCCTGGATAACTCATTATATACTCATCCTGGATAACTCATTATATACTCATCCTAGATAACTCATTATATACTCATCCTGGATAACTCGTTTAATACTCCTCCGGGATTATTCATTTTTTACTCATCCGGGATAACTTGTTTTATATTCATCCAGGATAACTCATATAGTGGCTCTTATTTGTACCTTCCTATTGGAGCAGAAAACAAATCAATTCAATACAAAGACTTTGACAATCCCAGGTTATAAAGTAAAGTATACGTCTCTACTACCCATTCATTCTCTACGCTTTTACTTCCTCTTACTCTCATGACGGTTAGACAGCCAGGCATGTGATGGATGTGAGAGAGGTGAGGTGGCGTGTGATGGATGTGAGAGAGGTGAGGTGGCATGTGATGGATGTGAGAGAGGTGGGGTGGCGTGTGATGGATGTGAGAGAGGTGGGGTGGCATGTGATGGATGTGAGAGAGGTGAGGTGGCGTGTGATGGATGTGAGAGAGGTGAGGTGGCGTGTGATGGATGTGAGAGAGGTGAGGTGGCGTGTGATGGATGTGAGAAAGTTGAGGTGGCATGTGAGAGAGTTGAGGTGGCGTGAAATGGATGTGAGAAAGGTGAGGTGGCATGTGAGAGAAGTGAGGTGGTGTGTGAGGATGTAACCCTTGTGGCAAACTGACACATTCCTATCTGGACTGATGCACTTAGGTTCACCCTACAGCACCTCCACCCTCCACCTGTCAGTCTGTCTCTGCTCTAGCACCTCCACCTGTCAGTCTGTCTCTGCTCTAGCACCTCCACTTGTCTGTCTTTCTTTGCTCCAGCACCAATTCCCTACAGCTGTCTGTCTCTTTTATCGCTATGCTCCACTGTCCCAAACTACATATTGTACATTTCAGTGCCCCCACCTTACATATGTCTGTCTGTCAGTCTCTGTGCTCTAGTGCTTCAAAATAAACTTGTCTGTCTCCCTGTCTGCCTTTTTCACTGTCTGCTTTTGCTCCAGTTTTAAGGTTCTAACCATTTTAAAACTGGATTCACCTGATGTCTATCCTTTTTTTACTAATTTATCTGTTGTATGAAGATACGCACACACACACACATACTGTAGTACCACACAACACACACTCCCTGATAGCTGTGCCATGTACGAGCATCCAACAGAATGAGATGGAAATATAGATATACGGACGGGAAGAGTGGAAAAGCCTGTATTTATTCTATATCTGTGGGACCCGGTAAGTAAACACTAGATAAGAAGCCTCACTATCTCTATCTTCCTCTATGCCCACAATTTAGCTTTCCCTGATTGTGGCATAGAACAAACAAACATGTTTATTGGGGCATTCTCTTGTGTGCGGATGTTTGAGAGTGAACCACTTGCGTTAGATTTAAATCTCATTTGCGTCTCCCTGTGTTTTATCTACGGCATCCTGATTCGGAAAGCTGCAGCTCTGAAGAGACTCAGCCAACCGTTCGCTCATTGTGTTGAAGGGAAAGATTCTCATAAATGGAGCCTTTTCAGACAATGTGCACGGGGGTGTATGGCTTTAGGCATATTTGACAGGATCAAATGGCTTACACAGAAAAGGAAACACTGTCGTTTATGAAATAATCCCCCCATATTTATTTCATTCACATCTGTCCCCCACCTCTCTCAGCCCCACCGATGGATAGAGGTAAAACGGGAATCTATATTCTGTGGGTGGTTGGGAGACGCAGCTACTTTGTTTAGATTTGAATGGCACATCGCATATGCTTGATATCATGAACCTCAGGCCTCACTTCGATGGGCCTGATTGGGTTAAAAAAGAAAGAAAATTAGCTGGGATATGAATGTTTATATGAATGTTTCCATCTCAGATGCCGAGGAAGCAGGTGTGTGTGTGTATGTGTGTGTGTGTGTCAAGCTTTAAACACATGATTATACCACTAACATGATTATATGCAGAAATTAAAACCGTGCTGCCGAGCAGCCAACCGGATTGATCTATCGTGTGTGTGTGTGTGTGTGTGTGTGTGGTGTGTGTGGTGTGTGGTGTGTGTGTGTGTGTGTGGTGTGTGTGCGTGTGTGTGTGCGTGTGTGTTTTGCCCGCATGCATGTGTTAGAGAGGGATTGAGAAAGAGGGAGTGAAAGAAAAGAGAGATGCTGTCAACTCTCCCCTTCCCGGAGTCGGTGAAGTCTGCAGATGTCCAATTCAGTCTATTTCCATCTGCTGCACGGCTGGTGAGAGCAGGGGGCTGTTGGTTTACATCACCGTTATGTCTTTAGCATGAGAACACAGATTCGTCATCCTACCCTATTAAAGGGCATATATGCCATTACATACACGCACACACACATACAGACTACAGTGAAAACCCTCACAGACTACATATGGTTAAAGATCTACCGGGCCCAAAAGAGACCCTAGCGCGAAGGGCTAGTAGCACCACATCTCGCCATGCCTCTGACATCCCTGTGTAAACCTGAAAGAGTCGTGTTGTGAAAATCCCGACTAGTCACCCAGACGGCTTGCTAGAGATATTAGCATACGCTTAGCTACACCTACTTGATCCTTTTAGATCTGCGAGTGTTGTAACCGAGCAATTATTTTTGCATGTAGTTTCACATGATGCAATAGAATCACCATGGGGCCAAACCATCTCCATGTTTCTGAGTAGTTCCCTGTTGTGTTGTTGTGAAAGAGAAACAAAGCAGAAATTTAAGAAATGGGAACAACGGAAATGTGGTGTTGTTCAGGGAGACACCTGTGACCGGGTCTTTCCACACAGCCACGCTGTCTCATAACCAATTATGTTTCCTGAGACTAAAACGTGACAGACTTCTTTTTCCCCCCACATTGGGCCCATCTGTTTGTGTACAATAAGTAAATAGATAGAGGCCTGGAATTACTATTGCCATCCTGCTGCCTAGTCAGTGTTATTATGCTGCTGCTTTACAGCTGCTCAGAGAGAAGAGAGTGGGGCAAAGAAAGTTGAATGTCATCAACAGGATGTGGTCTTGTCAAAGCTAGGAAGTGAACAGTGACAGTGTTTTGGCCTTTAAACAAAAAACAGTCACAAATACTTTCAATATGGCCAATCTGCTTCCACGCTGTTAGACTGAACATAACGTATATGTAATGTCTCAACCTCTGAATGTCTACCTAAATGGCCCCCCTTTAATAATTATAAAGGAATTACATGACATTGCAAATTTTGTTACCCGTACTATTTGTACTGCATTTAAGATAAATTGTTGTTTGGACGGCATGGTATTAATTTGCATTTTGATTTGCACGTAAAACAAGTCTGACAGGACAGATGTTATCGGCTAGTCTACGCCTGCTGTTGGACATTAGCCCGAAAACCTAAATTGGGCACGACCAATATAAAGGCGGTGGTCTAATTGTATCCTTGTCAATAATGATAAAGTGCATATTTCCTATTTAAAATTAACGAATTGAAGCGGAATTTGTGTTGTGTGCGTATAACCAAATGATATTTCTGGTAAAATCTAATTATAAGTTATAGCTTAGGTGATTATGGTTAGGAGGGAAAGTGCTCTTGAATAAACTAATTTGTTCATTATAGGATTAATCTTGTTTATGAGGCGTTGGGGACTGCTGGAGACGGTGAAGTCGCTCGCTGTATGTAGCCGCAGAGCGCAGGCTTCAGCTTCAGCAGGGGGCGGAGGGAGAGCTATGACAGCGCTTATCACACTGCGAAGAAGTAGGACGAGTTGCATCGGAGCGCTACTGTCATTCACAGACGGAGTACAGCTCTCTCCGCTTTTGTTCGAGCTATCGCGCCCCGTGCTGCTAGCTAGTCAACAATGGTTTCTATAATTTCAGACCTTGACCCACTGAAAAGCTGGAACGTTTTAAGGTAAGCCCAAGTCCCGTTTTCAAGATCGCTTTGTGAATGGAGCAGCAATGAGGGGGATAGTGTTGTGATAAGCGCGGGGCTGGGTGGGACGCGGGCGGTAAATGGGGTATCGTTGGTGTAGCGGCTTGTACCGCGGACGTGTCTCACATTATACTGACCGTGATTGTAGGCATAAACGACGCGCAATAGCCAACAGCGCCCTTGTTAGATTTTTTGGGGGCGATGTCGGATTATGTTTCAGTAAAGCTCCTTTAAGAACAACGCTCTGTATCCTACTTTTGGACTTGTCTTTTTCCCTTTTCTGCTGTCATGGGTTTGACGCATGTGAGCTTTAGCCCTCCTCTTCATCCCATCCCTCCCTTCTCTGTCACCGCTTATCACAAAGTTTCTCAACAATTTACATTTGCTAATGCCTATTATACTATGGTCCATTATCCCCCCCACTTCCTCATCATCAACGACCCTAGAATACTGTCTTAGTAAGAGTGGCGTCCTAGCGGCTGTCACAACGCCCCAGAGTCATGCGCCTTTATTGCAGAGAATGTTTTGAAAGGGATATTTGTAATGTTTATTTCCCCAACACCTGACTTTGCTTTTAAGTCATATACAATATGCACATTTTCTGTTAAATCAGAAAAAAATCTGGCTTTTCTTTTATAACACAACATATTTACTCTACCTGAAAAATGAGTTTTCCTACTCAGTCTCTGCACCTCCAACAACTTTCGTTGCTTTAAGTTTTCCCATCGTTATTGTTCACGATGGGCAACGTAACGAATGCGCTGAAAGAGAGTCATGCGTTCTATGGCCATTTAGGCTATTTGAATGAATATTGAAAAGCTGATAAAATAGTGTACCTACACTTGTTGTCCTCTGCTGGCGGGTCATGTTCATCTCCGTCCTCCTGTAGCATCTCATTTGAAAACAACTGTCTTACAGCTACACTGGGCTGCAATAGCTGCACTCTTGCCTTACACTTCACATTACCTTCTATTCAAACAGAACACGCAGGTCTACATTATACACCTGCAAAATTAGCATTAATGCATTCACTGTCATTTAACATTTTAGTCGGCATATGTGAATTTTAAATGCTGGCATTTAAAAGCCTGTGTTCCTGAATATTGAAGACATGATACTAAATAAGTCATGATAATAACCTCAACGGATTCCTCTGCCGCGGAGACCGACGCTCTGGTTCTTATTCTGAAATTCTATTTTCAGTTTGAGAAGCCAGAGGGACAAAGTAGCGTTGCGCAGTCTCTAGAAACCTCATACCAAGCTAGAAAGTCCTCGTTTAATACATATTTTCTTTCTGTTAATACAGAATTTCCCTTTCATAATTGCTCCTTTCGTTATCCATAAATCAGAAATAGATCAACCATATAGGAAATGAGCGGTGCCCTGGCTAAGGGTGATTCTATTACCTTGAATCAGAGCTCCCTGAGAACTTAATGGTGTCGGATAATGATGGACCTATGGAGCCTGTGGCATGAAATGGCTGTGCCACTGAACGGTACACATTCCTATAGAGATCCTGATGGAGAGTATGAACCATTGTCTCTCGTTTGTGTCTGGTTAACCACCTGTCTTGTCGATAGAGAATCTTGGCAATAGGTAAGCACTTCTGATTCTGATAATTACATCAGGAAAGAAAATGTTAGGCTTTTCAGTCAACTTCTGCAGAAGCGTGTGTGTTTCATATAGTGTCTGCTCAGTGGACACACGCACACGATCCTGGCAGGAAGTGGGCCGGTCCGTTCATTTAGAGGTATGTGATCTGTTGGTGAAAAATGGAACGACAGGGGGATGAGAAGGGCTAAGAACGAGCCGAGTGGACAGGGGGGTTTGATGGAAGGATATTTGTCTCACTCTCTCTTTATTAAACCTCTGCTGCTTTAGATTAGCTGTCCATCTCTCAAGGCTGAGCATCCTAATAAAGACCAGCTTAGGACTTGGCCTCTACACACACACACACACACACACACAAATACATCCTCTCCTGTCTCCCCCTCTCTTGTCTCTGTCTGTGTAGTTCAATAGTGTATTATTATGAAGCGGCTCTATGCTTCTTTTCCGAGGCACAGACAGATCTCCCTAAGGAGGATCACCCCCGACACACATCACACACACATACACACACTTTAGCATTGCGGTTGGATAAAATGTATGAAATTGAACTATCTGTTTTTAGTTTACGTACACATTGTCCTGTCTGTCGTCTGTGATGTCGTGCACATTACAGATTCAGATGCCATGTGTTTTGTTGACTGTGTGGTCTTGTGTTTCCAGAATATCGCTGTCATTATGATGTATCCAGTATTTGGCCGTGATGCACACTAGAGTTCCAAGTATGCCTGAAAATTTAATGTAAGGGAATGACATTGAGTTTCTATGTGTGAAACTGGGGCATTAGAGGATATTTCCGAAAGCCGATGAGCGTGGTTGTGTGTTCGGGATAAGTAAGCGATACCGGGGGCTTGTTGAGAGAAAATGTATTTTCGGGACATCTCACGCTGGCCGAACGTAGCTACACCATTTCAGGCATAATAAGCTAGTGTTATTTTTAGCCGTTATATCTATCAGGGTGTTGTCTTTCTGTGCCGTCTGCTCCAGATGGATGTGGACACCTGGCCCCTCTCTTCTGCTCCCCTGGCTGGAGCCCAGTTTGGTTAGCCTGGTCTAATCAACATCAGGAAGGGGCTGCTGCAGCCTTTCAACAGCTCTGTTAACTCCACATTTATCAGTCACATCGATCTCACACACACACACACACACACACACACACACACACACATACACACACACACACACACAATTAATGAATGTAGACATAGAATACTGCATGTGCTGTATGTAAATATTCCGCGCATACACACAGTTTGGATTAGGCCTGTAACAATGTGCTATTGTGGGAATAACGCCTGTCTGTTGTCCTCCCAGCCAGCCCCTCGGATTCTGAAGAGCAGTTCAGTTATTTCATAATGAGAAACAGCATGCTTATTAATTCCACCTGATTACATCCAGAATTGCACTCTGTACACACACGCGTGTGCACACACACACACACACACACACACACAGAGAGAGAGAGCAATGACAAGGTGGGTCTGTTATTAGATTAGCTTGTGAGGAAAAGTCAGGTTTTTATTCTATTACAGGGCTGGTTAAATAACTGCTGGATGCCTGCAAAACGGGAAAAATGCAGAGGTTACAGTGGGAGGAGGAGAGAGAGCAGGGGAGAGGGACTGGAGAGGACCGAATGAGAGGTGGGGAAAGAGAGGAGAGAGACTGAGGACAGAGGGAGGGACTGAGGATAGAGAAAGTGGGATGAGATAGCAGCACCTTAAACAATGAATGCTCTCATTCAGAAAACTTTGGGAGTGTAATGTGAATACGCGGGGTTGAAT
This sequence comes from Esox niger, assembly GCA_016801105.1. Taxonomy (NCBI): domain Eukaryota; kingdom Metazoa; phylum Chordata; class Actinopteri; order Esociformes; family Esocidae; genus Esox; species Esox niger. The sequence goes on from JACXGJ010000384.1 coordinate 116,608, forward strand.
CCAACCCGAGACCCTGACCGGGCACGCACGACGAGAGCGTTTTCATTACCCCCACACCCACATGCATCCCCTGAGTCTAGATGGTGCGGACATGATCAGTTATAAACAACTAATCAAAGGGACTTTCCACCTGGGACAATCGTGTCAATCGTTTATCCACATGGCCTGTCGGTCGCTCCTACGTGAGCGCCTGGGTTTGGAAACCGGAATGTAAACGGAGCATCACTGTCACTAGGAGATTTGGCATGAATTGATGGGGTGGGAGGATTGGAACGGGGGTTTAGAGGAGTCTTTGGGGGGGGCGTTGTGGTGGGGCATTTCACCTCTCAACTTCCAGTGTTGGTTTTAATTAATCCGGTTAACAATGACCCTTACTTTGTATGGCTTTATCCCCCGAGACACAAATCTACCTACCTAATTACTGAGACCAGTGTCCGATGCAGATTAAATCGGTCGTGTGTGTGTATGTGTGCGTTCATAGCCTGCTCACCCCTGCTGTTCTGTAGGATTACACCCACCGACTTTAAATCCACCCTTTACGGTTGAACTGTCGCAGGGACAGCTGTGGTCCTAGCTTGGGTCTTTTAATCCGTACCCCATGGATGTGCGTTTTGTGGCCAGGGGAGGGTGACATTGGGCTGGGTCTGTTAATGGACAGTGTATGATCAGTATTAGTCTCTGTGTTTTAACAGAATCGTGTCTGAGACATGTATATAACACATAAAATCTCTCTATATATAAACTGTCAAAGCAACTGTTAGCATAAGAGTAATATTTAGTGAGTTTGACACTAAACCACAGTTCTCCAAAAAGGTTGAGTTATGAGTTACTCCCCATACAGGTACCTGCAATTATCATGCCCTGAAATCTCCCAAATATCAGATACCACACACTCCCAGCTACAAACTAATCAATGCTACAATTACATAATCCCACCCTAGTTTAGACATTATTGGACAAAAATTCCAAACCTAACACAATATCTGTCAAATGATTTCCGGCAATATTGCCTGTCTGTTCGGTGTCTAGCCATTTTGTTGATAACCGTTTTGAAATACTTTGAACTTTACTAAAAGCCGTCTAGAACTGCTTATGTGGCAGATGTACATTGTTTGTCATGAAATAAGCTTGAGCAGCCATACAGAAGCATTGCTAGATCTGCACGTACCGTTCACCAGATGCACAATGAAATGGCCAGATGTGCTATTAAAGGAGATTTACAATTCTGATGCAACTGAATCATTGACATCGACTCAGAGCATAGAATTTCACTGTTTCTCTATTAATCATTTATTTCAAACCAGGATCAATGAAGAAAACATAAATGTGGAAAAAAGAAACAGAATAAAAATAAATGATATTAATGAAAATGTTTACAAATATACAATAGGTAGCAATAGGTGTGACACTAAATATTACAATGCAGCCTTTAAGTTGGAGAGGAATGCAAGTTGAAAAATGTATGCGAGAATGAAAGGGTTCAGAGACAGAGAGAGGACTCTGATGGACTTCGGTCTGCCCAACAATTCACTGTTCAGCTGGACCCTTGTCAATCAAAGCATTGTGACACGGGAGGAAGTGGGCAGGGGTATTGTCCCAGTGCCACTGCAACCAAAGGAACAATACAACATTCAGTGTTTCTGTGTGAGACGCTCAGAATTCTTCAATGTCAAATCCCCCGGAATCAGTTGAAGATAATTACATATTTCAAGAGAGAGCAGAGAGAGAGAAGAGAGAGCGAGGCTGGCTATGGGGGGGGGGAAGGGACAGCACGAGACTGGCTATGGAGGGCGGAGAAAGGGAGGGACTGGGTTTGGAAGGGGGAAGGAAATGAGAGACAGATTAGGAGTGAGGGGGAGAAAAGGAGATAGAGACTGCGTGAGGTGGGGGGGAGAAAAGGTGAGATAGAAACTGGATTTCCAGGGGAGAAAAAGAAAGACAGAGAGACACACTGAAAAGAGACAGACAGAAAAGAGAGACAGAGGGAATGAGAGGGTGGGGATGCCTTACATACCAGATGTGCGTCTAACAGAGGGAATCTAGCAGGATTTGTGTAAACCCTATTGTTTCTATTCAGAGACAGAGAAGAACATGGTGGTATTAGTAATACCAATACCTTCAGTTTCCCCATGTCACACAGTCCAACCTTTTTATAGTGTGTCTTTTCATTGGGCTGATAATGTAACGTGTCCTCTCCCTGCCTCTCCACTCTTGGTTCCTCACCCAATTCAGTCAGGACTGTATGAGAAGCTGGCTATCATGAGGCTGTGCCCTGTTCTGTCTTCCTCCTATAGTAGGAGGTTCCAATCTCAATGTCAGCCATGTACATGGGCAATAAAGCATGACGGGATATAATATATGGCCATTAGGGAATCTATAAATTGTCTAAAGAAAACAGATTTAAAGGAACTCACATGCCCATGATGTTGTAGCATAGACATTTCAAAAACACACTGGTTATGGTTGTTTCTAATGATAGTAAGTACACAAAACTATCAAATGAATGATTAATTTAAAAGATGTCAAATTGCTATAGGAAACAGGTGATTAATAGGGAAAAAAACTGTCATGGGTACAAGGCTGTACCTTTTTAGACTGAGTGGAAAAAGCTAACTGTTCTTCCAATACAACGTTGCGGTCTATAATGTCCAATCACAGAGCAGACAAGTCACATGACCATTAGACTAGTTCTCAGTGTTGCCAGATGGGGTGGATTTCTACGCCATTGGGCTATTTTAATGACAGTGTGCGGGGAAACATTTAAATGATCCATAAAATAATAACCTTTAGAAGACTAAATAATGTTAGCGAGTAGCTGAAAACCGCTAGTGGAATTATTACAATGATACAACAATGTTGTAATCAAACTTTAGATGGTTATGAAAAATATACCTAGATTTTCAGGCATTTCTGAAAATAGCTAGCTATAAGTAGCAACAAACATAACTCAAAATAACTTTCAGAAATGCAACACTGCTAATTTTAATATGGACATTGCATTACTGTAAACGTATTACATTAACTAGCTATTGACGTTATATTGACAAAATAAGTTACTAAGTAAGGTTAATTATTAAGCTAGCTAACGCTTAGCTTCGTCCTGCCACCAAAAGTAGATCTAGATATTAGTTAATGTTACGTAATAGAAGGTTCTATTGCCGGACAGAAATGTTAATAGCATTGAAATGTCTGAAAGCTCAGAAAAAATCATGTTACTTGTCTGCAAAGGCATGTGTGGTTTCTGCTTACCAACTGGGGGGTTGGATTTGTTTGTTGCTATCAGCAAAATTGTTCAAAAGTATTTTTCCCCCCCAGGCAATGGAACTACGTCATTTCATTACGTTTATTTATATCTTCAGTACTCACCTAATTTGAAAATCTCTTTTTTGTTTGTGGCACAACTTTTCTGTTAGGACATACATCCTTCCGCAACTAAATGTTTAGTTGCGAGACAAAGCTAGCCAATGGCTGGCTATGGTTTTGATAGGTTGTTTGTTTAGCTTAAGATTGTATACATGGCGCCCCTAAAATAAAAGCAACTGTTAGTCAAGTTCCTCTGCGACCTACGGTTCATCCCCTCATCCCTGAAATAAACCATAACATCTGTTTGCGATTATAAATTTTGTTGTTGGCAGTAGCTTAGGCAAAAGCAAACAAACCCAGGCTCTGTTTGATATATATATATACAAACATATATATATATTAATATATACCACAGCTATCAGCCAATCAGATTTCAGGTTCCAAACCATTTGGTTTCTGATAAGAAACATATTCTTTGTAAAATATACTTGGAAACATAATGTTGAACTTATTGTATGTTTGCGTTCATCAGTACATGTTCTTTATGATCCCCAGCATATGTTCCCCATTGTATTATAACGGAATAGGAGTCTCCAGTATATTTACACCCATTTTTGTTTCCCATTATTCTGAGGTACGTTGAACATATAATTTGGAGCATGGCCTGTTACAAGCCGCCGTGGCGATGTCGCTTGTTTGTTTCTTATTCCGTCACAGCACCCACACACAATGCATCCCTTGTCAGTTGTCAGACGTAGTTTTCCAGACACATACACACAAACTCACACATCACAGGTCTGCTCAGTATCCTAAATTCCCACATCCTTCTGTTTTCACGTCACGCAGTGATGGATGCAAGCTCATGCACTGGCGTGCGCATGTTCTTTTTGTGTGTGTGTGTGTGTGTGTGTTTGTGTGCGCTCCCACATGTGTAGGGACTGCTGTAGGACTGAGGTGATATTTTGTAGGGATAAATGTGCCGTGAGAACAGGAGATGTTATAATATCCAGGCTGTCTTGCACAAGCTGGCCTACCTGCTGCACACTGCAGGGTGCCTGGGAACCATGCACGCACTCACCCAACCACCGGGAAGGATGACACATCTGTTTAATAATGCAGACTCATAAACACACACACACACACACACACACAAGCGTTTATTATGGCTGTGTTTTACTTTGTTGTTGCTTTGTTTCAGTCTTAGAGGCATCAGGGGGTGCACTGACTCTTCTGCCATAAAGCAGGTTTAATCCCTGTGTGTGTGTGTATATATGTGTGTGTGTGTGTGTGTGTGTGTGTGTGTGTGTGTGTGTATATATATGTGTGTGTGTGTGTGTCTGTCTCTGTCTGTCTGTCTATCTGTCTCTGGGCTGAAATCATCTGTAGGGTTTATGAGAACAGCTTAGAGAGGCTGAGAAACCAGGGAAGGCTCTCTGTCTTTGTTTGTCTCTTTGCTCTCTCTCTCTCTCTCTCACTGTCTTCCAACTCTTTCTCTTTAACAGTTTCCCCTCTCTTTCTCTCTCTGACCTCTCTTTCCTTCTGTCTCATTACCATCTGTATTCCTCTTTCTTTCTCTTCCTTGTCAATATCTATTTCTTTCTTTGTTTCTTTCCCCGTGTCTCTGCTTCTCTCCTTTCTGTTTTCACAGTGATGCACTAAAACAGTGTTCAAGTGAACGAGAGCAAGGAAAAAGAGGGAAAATAGATCTTCTCTGAATAAATACATTTTGGCTATAGCCTGAAACCAGGGACATTAGGCTTGATTTAAAATGTGAGAGGGACAAATATTTTTTGCAAATGCATATGGTTTTGGAATGGGATGTCCAACAAGCTCATATATATATATATATATATATATATATATATATATATATATATATATATATATGTCATGTCCACATACTTTTGGCCATAAGGTCTCAATGCACTGGAAGACAGAACATTTATTTGATTTTGCTAGAATAAACATGTAACATACTGCTAAAACATACGAAATATTACTTAGTAAAGATATTGTTTGTGATGTGTGCTCTTAGTGAAGAGCTACTACACAGACCTCTATATTTCAATGTGTGTGGCTGATATAACAACCTGAACCCCCCAAACTCCACCTCAACTCACTGGCACGACTACACTGGTTGACTCAACATTCTTCTGGCTCTGCTTCTAAATATGACCATTTAAGATATAGGCTACACATTATAACATAAATAATTTAGTTGACGTTATCGACTTCTGTAGACTACTGCTGTGCAGCAACATTTCACCTCAGCTCCATGGATGACCTTTCCTACCTGGCTGTCTGATCGTGCTGTGATGGCCCCCTGTCACAGTCACCATCTGATCCTGCTAAAATGCAGGATATATGACATCAACAGTTTGAAATAACGTCTACATAACCTGATGGTAATGTTTGATCTGTAAGAGAACACATTACATTGAAATGTCAAACTCAGCTACCTATATAGGGAATTACACGTAACGTTAGTTAACTTTTCAAGAGATCAACTGTTAAGCTAGTTTTTTAGCAAACGAAATCCTCCAATGTCTCATAGCTAGCTAGCTTTTGCACTCACTTTGTCTTTGCATAACTGCACCTAACATGGTTGCCGGTTCAAAAAAACACTCTTTGATAGATTTGCTAATTATCTACCATATTCATATGTTATGGGAGTGAGTTAGCTAGCTAGAGGTAGGGTCAGCTAAATTACCAAACTTTCATGAACCAGAGATGACAGTTGCTAGTAGCAACGGTAGGCTCTACAGAACCTTGTGCATGACCTTTTCAGCAGCTACCTAAAAGCAAAGTGCCTGCCTGCAGTCCTTGAGCCAGTCTGATTTAAATCATGCAATAGCTGGGAAGCTCCACCCAGGAAAGCTCCGCCCATATTGGACAAACTGCCCTCTTCCAATTCGTTCTTCGGCGGCATTGTTGTGCCGTGAAATGAAATGGTTTTGGCAGTGTAAAGTTGGTTTTCAGTCTTGTTGGCATGCACTCAATTCTTCTATGACTATTCCGAATAGTAAGATACGTGTATTAGCATACTGGTTTGAACGTTATTAAAAAGGTCAGTGGCAAAAGTCATGCAGTTGTTATTTATAGTGGTAGTAAAATACTCAATTAAGTAAATTAGTCAATTTAGCACAATGCTTAATGGTGTCTAGCTACATATTCAAATTTAGCGTGATGTTGATGCGGGACAAAGTGATGAAATGAGACGCAATTTTATGACAAGGTAGTATATCCCAATAGGTCCCAATAGTGGCGTCCTATCTTACTAAATACTAAACAGTACATACTTCACCATCAACTGTGATGTGCATACTTGCAGTTTAGTATGTTGTATGCAATTTAAGGTTTAGCGGGGGTTTGAGCTTCTCTTATAATAGAGTTCTGTCCCACTCATGTATAATGAAACCTACGCAACTGCTTGAAACCAAAATGGGAAGCTTTTCAAGGGGAGGACGGAAGAGGGGGATAGTCAGTAAAGTTAAGAGAAGCATTGTCTCTCCGTCTGTCGTATAAAAAACTGCAAAAGAAAAGAAACGTTGAGATCTCTTAGCATGTGTGTGAATAATGAGTTTTGGAAATGCCATGGAGAAGGCCAATAACCTGGTTGAGCAAAGCAGACCAACGGTAATGAAGATGACTGTTTAAGTGGAGTGATCAGATAGGTCCAAATGACCAAGCCGCGGTCACACCTACCAGGAACAATTGAAGTGACAGCAGGACACGCACACACATGGACCCAGCTTGGCTAAGCAGTCCTTTCCTCCCTGTTGTTTTTCTTTCCTCTATCCCTCGCTCTGTTTTTCCTTTTGTAACGCTCCAGCGTCATCGTCTGCGTAGCAACACCCGGGATGAGGCTTTCGTACCCCAGGGGCAGCAGAGAGCAGCAGAGCAGGCACCTCGCTATCCGTCTATCTTTCTCTCTGTTCTGTCTGTCCTCTGTCTTCTCTTCTCCTGTAAATCTGTGTGACTCTTTTCTCTCCCCTCTCTCTGGTCTGCAGCCCTTTTTAGCGGCTCTGCTGGACAGGCTGGTAAGGGGATAGTGGTGTGGATCAGATCACTTGATAACAGACCCCGGCCCGCTTGTGATAAGGCCAGGCCAAATGGAGGAAGAGGCTTTTTATCAGTAACAGTCACTAATTCATGGGAGGTCTGGTGTGTGAGTGGAGGACATATGGAACAGGCTACACAAACACACATACAGAGGATTTAAGGGAATATGAAGAGAGGAGGACGAGGGAAAACGATAGTGGACCAAAATGATGTAATGTATTTTCTTGTTGTTTTCCATTCTGCTGCTTGCATCTACTATCTGCCAGACTGATGCCTATTTGAGTAGAACAATATTATCTGTCACAGAGACAGAGAATGTATGAGGCCAGGAAACAGTCTTTTACCTGAAAGAGAAGAATATGAGGCCAGGAAACAGTCTTTCATCTGAAAAAGGAGCTAATATAAGAGGCATTGAAAGAATGAAGGAAAATGACTGAGCAAAGCCGAGTGGGCTGGAGAGGGAATGATGGAAGATGGGGAGGGGTAAGTTAGAAACAGAGGAAAAGTCTGAAATGGGAAAGTTGAAGAGAAGGCGATGGGGAGAAAGTGTTTTTGCAGATGCAGTAGATGTTGTTTGGAAGATTGTCACTTCGTGTTTTGATTCAAGTCAGGTGACTCCTGTCCTGTGGGGCTGGCATACGTAATGTAGTTCACTCTTGGCTAGCTGTGTATGTGTGTGTTTTGTTTCCCTGCATACTGTATGACAGGAAACAGACTCAAGCTTTTCCTGTGAAAGTGTGGGAGTATGTCCACACACACACACACACACACACACAGACTCACGGGCGCACAGGCACAGCCAGGTCTAGAGCCCTAGGGCTCAAATCTCACCCTGATGTAGCTTTCCATATATTTTAAAGCCATAATTCCGCGGTGTCTTTCTTTTCATCTTCAGCTTGGACGCTCACAGCACCTTTAAAGTCCTGATGCTGCTGCTTCTGCTGTTGTTGTTATTGTTGTTGTTGCTCTCTCTAACTGACATTGATCCTAAAGTTTCGAGAAACAGGTTTATTTTTCTTCTTCTCTGTTAGGTGTCCTCCTACTGTTTTGTCTGGTGATATGTCTCCAGCTCTCTGCGTCTTTGTGCGGAACACTGAAGGGCATCTCAGATCGTGTGTGTGTGTGTGTGTGTGTGTGTGTGCGCGCGCGCATGCGTGCACGTGTGCCTTGTTATCCCAATTTCCTTCAGATCTGCTGAACATACATGGCATTGAGATTCAAGGAGGCAGTTAGGCCATGAGCTTCAAACATCTCGGAGATTTGAAGGCCTTGGTCTGAGTTTATTCGTCCACTCAGTAAGATAACACAGACACTGGAACACTCAGAACGCAGGGCTATTAACTGCAATCACAGTCTTATGGGAAAATATAGACTTCCATTCAAAGGTTTTGGGTCACTTAGAAATGTTCTTGTTTTTCCATTAAAATTACAAAATTGATGAGAAATACAGTGTAGACATTTTGTGGTAAATGACTATTGTGGCTAGAAGTGGCAGATTTTTTCATGGGTTCTCTACAGAGGCCAGTTATCAGCAACACCAGTCCTGTGTTCCTATGGCCTGTTGTTTGCTAGGCTAAGTGAATTATTTTAAAAGGCTGATTGATTATTAGAAAACCATTTTGCAATGATGTTAGCACAGCTGAAAACGGTGCTGGATTTGAGCCACTTTCCTCTTACAACAGGACAATGACCAAAAGCACAGTTCCAAACTATGCAAGAACTATTTAGGGAAGAAGCAGTCAGCTGGTATTCTGCCTATAATGGAGTGGCCGGCACTGTCACTCAATCTCAACCTTATTGAGCTGTTGTGGGAGCAGTTTGACCGTATGGTACATAATAAGTGCCCATCAAACCAATCCGAAGTTTGAATTGCTTCAGGAAGCACAGGGTGAAATCTCTTCAGATTACTTTAGAAAATTGACAACTAGAATGCCGAAGGTCTGCAAGGCTGTAATTGCTGCAAATGGAGGATTCTTTGACAGAAGCACAGTTATTTCTTATTTCTTACCTAACTTACTATTTCCTATTCATTGTGCAGTTTTTCCTAATTGTTTTATGTATGTTTTCATAGAAAACAAGGACATTTCTAAATGACCCCAAACTTGTTAACTGTAGCATGACTCCATTTATGCCTTTCAATGCAGGATGATCCAAAATACTCCAGTATTAGATGGTACTACGGCCTGGGTTATGAGATCCTGTTATGATCTCATCATTGTGTGTTCCAATCCATATTCCGTGCACCCATTCCATCCATGTTTGATTTCAGCCTCTTGTTCTGATAGCAAGTTGTCTTAGCTGTCAGCATTCTTAGACTGTCTCTCTGCCTCTGGTGTCCACTATCACGGTCAGACACTTGTTTCTCCGTCCACGTCGAGCTCCAGCAACCGTGGCCCTTGGTGACCTCCTGCAGCCCGGCGGCGGTGCTCTTATCAGGGCCAGTGCAAGGGAGACGTCCCCCTTGTGTCCTGCGATTACTGCAGCCGCTGGCATCCTAATGGCAGCTGCAGGGAGGGGATAATATGATCTCTTGCCAGGCAGGGGGCTTCTTTCGCCCTTCGCTCTCCCTTGGGAGGGGGCGCCGCTCCACCCGGCCCCATTAATTTGGAGAACGACCATCCCTGCCCCCTTAGAGCTCCTCCAGCAGACACTCTGAGAACACCCTCCCTTCTCCACGCCTCGGCCTCACAGCCCAATCTCGGTTGCCTCGCGACTCATTCTGGCCTGTAATTGGACTTGGGTCCCGGGGGACTGCCGTTGGCACGCCTCAGTGCCTCAGGGTGGAAATGCGCCCCTCCGTGGTCGATGGGGACAACCTCGCGGTTACCTTGCGATCCCCTAGTTACTGCGGTCGGCGCAGTCTCTCTCACCGAATGACCGCTCCGTGGTCAGGGGGTGAGGTTGGATGCAGTCATTTACGTGTGTGTGTGTTTCCAGTCCTGTTTGCATGCTAGGCGCACCATCTCACGACTGAACACTTTGGGAGCACAGTGCGGACCGTGGGTCTTCTCATGCCAGAATGACTGACACACAGCGCGAGCGGTGTGTCCAGAGACAGTGATGTGAGACCTTTCCAGTGCCAGGCTATTCGGGACAGAATATCTCGTGTGTTAGCTTGTCTGAATCTCAGCCACATTGAGCAGAGGAACATTTAGAGCGCCACAGCAATGAACAAAAATGGTTTTAAACAGGTTTTAAAGCTTTAAAACCTGCTTTCTGTCCTGGAGGAGAAGGCTGCCAGACAGAGACAGTAAGAGAGAGAGAGAGAGAGAGAGAGAGAGAGAGAGAGAGAGAGAGAGAGAGAGAGAGAGAAAGAAAGATCAAGCTAGCTCTGTCCTAGTCATTTTAAATCACATGTCATGCATTAACAGGGGTCTGAGAAACTGTTCCAATCCCACAGTTGTAAGGTTAAAAGACCCGCTCTGTAGCCCACCTACTCCCGCTCCAACATGGCGCATGGTTTGGCCCATTCAGGACAACATGCTGCTCTACAGCCCAGGGTCAGTCTGTCCATCTGGGACTCACTGGGCTGACAAGAACCAGAGAGACGGACAGCAAATTGAACTGAGAGAGGGAGTGTCTGTTCAAACCAAAGGAAGCAGTCTCCCAGTGTACTTTCCTGTCTCTCTTACCTCTACTGTCTTAATTGTAGTTTCACGTTAATTAAAACTCCCTCACTGTCCCTCTGTTTCTGTCTCTGGGTCCCTCTATGTATGTTTTGCTGTCTCTCTCTAAATTCAATCTGTGATTTATTGGGATGAATGGTTGGTTGCCACTACTTCCAAATGAAACATATTCAGGAAGCAATAATAATACAGTCTATAAAAAGGAAAGTAAAAACTACTAATATGAAAGTTGTAGTTCTGCCCTGGTGTCTGTCTCTCTCTGTTAATATTGTATTGTAGTATTAGAGGTTTTGTCAGTATAGATGGTTTTATGTAATCATTCTCATGACTGACCTGCCTACTGACCTGCACAAGCTTCTGGAACCATGCATATTGAACAGTCCTTACAGGCGCGCACGTGTGTGTGTGTATATGTGTGTGCGCGCACGCTCGTGTGTGTGTGTGCGCGTGTACCCTCACGTGCTTAACTACAGTACGAGTGTGTGTCATTGGGCGTAGTGCTCACACTAGCGAATAAAAGCGACTGTGGCGTTAATAATTGAAAGAATTATTTAAAGACGGGGGCGCTGGCCTCGCAAGACTGCTTTTAATAACAAGGAAGGTTTTATATTTCTGCTTCTCCCCTTTTTCATCTTCTTTCACTCCTCTCCCTCCCCCCCCTCTATTCACAGGGGCACAGGCATTCTACTGAAGCAGCATCTGTCTGCACCTTTCAAAGAGACAAGCGAGAGGAACACAAAGTGTGTGTGTCTGGTTTGGAGTGTGTGAGCATGCTGGAATGCCACTTTGTGCCTGTCTCGCATTGAATTGACAGCCAATGTTGTTTATTAATACATTAAATATTTTGCTTTCTCTCTTCTCTCCCTCCCTATTTGTCTCCGTCTGCATCTCCCCCTTGCTTTCTGCCTCTCTCTCTCTCTCTCTCTCTCTCTCTACATCTCTCTCTCTCTCTCTCTCTCTCTCTACATCTCTCTCTCTCTCTCTCCCTCTCTCTCTCTACATCTCTCTTGAAAGATATGTGTTTGTTTATGAAAGCTCTTAATGTGCTCGCTGTTCGCCCAAAGAAAGCCTCATTAATTCTCTTGATGGTCTTTGATTTGCCAGGCATCACTAAGTCGCATTAAGAAATGTATTTCTAAGCTTTTACTTAATGACGCTTCCAGAACCAACGCAATTAAAGACACATTTGAATGCTTAAAGGTTTTGCTCTTAAATTCATGAGAGGGGGAAAAAGTCTGGTTAACACCACACAGAAAATTAAACATGGAAAAGTGTACCTTGCGGAGCGATGTCGAACTGTGGCACAACTTATTTTGTGTGTGAATGTGACCGTGAGACTCATTATTCGTTCAGACTCGTCCAACATTTAAGCTCCTTATCCCCACTGCACTTATCTTGTAATGCAGTGCTATTCCCCCTATTCCCATTTCTCCTATTCCTATCCATCCTATTCCCATTCCTCCTATTCCCATTCCTCATACCATGTGACTGTGCTATTCTATTGGACCCGCATGTTTAACTGGAACAACACATTTCTCTGACGTTATTATAACTATAGTGCTGTTGAACTCAGGAAGATAAGCTGCTCCGGTGTGTTCGGGATCATGACGCAGATATTGTTTTTACCGTTGTGAACTAAATGAGACAAATGACCTCTTTAAGTTTTGACGTTATGAATAGTTTGTCATTCCGCTTTGTGTTGTCCCACTGAGCAAAATAATTCAAAACGTATTTTCAACGTCAAAGGGTTTTCAACCCTGGAAGATATCTTTTCTACATCCTTTTCTCAGTGGGATGTGTGATACGCAACTTTCAGTCAACACTCTGAACACGTTGTGCCATTGCGACCTGATAATGCTACTTTTTTTCAACACGTGATTGATTACATTTTATTATTAATTAATGAACTTGTTCATTCATTGATCCATGTGTATATTCATACATTAGTGCATTTATGTCGTAATTCATTCATCTTTATGAATTGATTCCCCCTCAAGCTCCTTTATCCTTTGAAGCGCTTATAATCAAACATCAAATTAATCTAATTTATCAATTACATCATGCATTTTTCAGTATTTTTCTTTCTTTCTGTTGCTCACTCTGCTTTTTATTCAACCCATTCCTCTGAGAGAGATGTCTCTATGACTCTGTGCTTTTCCCTTTGTTATTTTCATCATCACTCTTTATGCTGTGATCATAACTATTCAACCAGAGAGAAACAGAAAGTGAGAGAGACAGGGAGAGAGTGAGAGAGACGGGGAGAGTGAGAGAGACGGGGAGAGTGAGAGAGACGGGGAGAGTGAGAGAGACGGGGAGAGTGAGAGAGACGGGGAGAGAGGGAGAGAGACGGGGAAAGAGGGAGAGAGCTAGGGAGAGAGTGAGACAGGGAGAGAGTGAGTGAGACGGGGAGAGAGTGAGTGAGACGGGGAGAGAGTGAGTGAGACGGGGAGAGAGTGAGTGAGACGGGGAGAGAGTGAGAGAGACGGGGAGAGAGTGAGAGAGACGGGGAGAGAGTGAGAGAGACTGGGAGAGAGAGAGAGAGAGAGAGAGACTGGGAGAGAGAGAGAGAGAGAGACTGGGAGAGTGTGAGAGAGAAGGGGAGAGAGAAAGAGACGAGGAAAGAGAGAGATGGCGAGACTGAGCACCAATGGGAGTGATCGTCACTATATCAATTATTTCCATAAAAAGGCAACAAGTGGAGCCTAATGGCAAATATGCAGATGTATGCAAATGGTGGTTTGGAAGGGGCACCCAGTGGCGTACTTTATGGACGATGAAAGCTCTTCTGACTGGAGAGGCTGTGAAGGAGCCTTCTATCACACTTTCTTTGCCATAGCTTGCCATAGGCGTTATAGATGATGAACTGTGTTGCTATGGGGAGACTGCCATTGACCTCTTGCTGTAACGATCATAGTACATTCATTTATTAGCCGTTTACCTACATCACAAACAATATATTGACTGTATCTTCACTTGAATGTATTTCAACGCATATACATTCATACCCTGTATGTCTTTGTTTTTGTATTTACTTTGTCATTGCCTCTTCAGTGTAATGTTAGGATCCCCGTCTCTTCCCGGTGTCCTGTGCCCGGAGGTGGCGTCCACAGTGTTTCCTCTTGGCCTCTGGTGATGTTATAACGCGTTAGGCTGACTCCAGACGTCATGTGATGGATGTGATTCAGAGAGCCATTCTTTAGCTCTCCTCTCACGGGTTGCTATGTGTCTGTTACCAAGTTACCAAGGAGGCTCAATCACGCATCTGTTGGACTGTCCCCTCCAGCCCATTCCACACTCCACTGACACACTTCATCCACTCCACTATGACTCCTAACCTGAGGCCACCCAGCAGGTTGGAGATCACTGAGACGGTTACAGAAAACTCACACATACAGGAGGTTTTATCACAGAAAGCAGGTGGCTGTGACGGCTGGAAACCATGAGTGTATGAGAGCGCTGGGACGCTATGTGCCTCTGTCCATATGTGGCAGCCATGGTGGTGGCAGCTGCCCAACAATTGGTTCAAACTGTCTGACGTGTATCAGAGTCTGTGGCGACCATTTTGTGTCTAACCACCTCAGTTTACAAGTGGAAGTGGCCTGCAGCTCCGACCATAGCTACACGACTGCTCTAAATATACTGGTATTTAAATACCGTTCTGGTCCGCTTTAGTGGCATAGCCTTCTCGCAAAATAGTATTCTTGGGCAGGTGTTGAGTTTCATGTGGCCAGGATGACCCAGTCGCATGTGTCTCCATCGTAAATCAACAACTCTCTGGAAAAAATGAGAATCTGCATAGCGTGTCGAATCAATGCTAGTGGCTCTACAAACCAGCGGTCCTTCAGAGAGACTGGTAAATCCTCCAGCTGGCCATACATTCTAGCTTTCTTTTCACACAGAAAATTTTCTTAAACTTTCGCTCTATGGTTCAAAACAAGCCATGAAAATATTATCCGGCCGTGGAGGAGTGTTGCCTCCTTAAATCTGTTTTTCAGGTCGAAGGTCCACCAGCCCGTTTGTCTTGCGTTGTTTGAACTCTACAGGGATTGGTCAAGAAGCGTGGTTACCTTGTCACCGTGGTTTAAATCTTTTCTGGATCGGGGGGGGGGGCTCGCTGAGTGTGGAGTTGAGACGGGACAGCACAGCTGGGTTTTAGCACCACACTAAATTACATTCATACCCAGCACAAATGAGTAACTCTCCCTCCATTCCTCTTGCCCTCCTTAAGAGGACAACATGGAGGAGGAGGGAGATAGAATATCTCTCCTTCTGGGGTGATATGGGAGAAGCTCTATTCGATGGTCTTAACATGCTTTTGTTGTAGAGGAGGTGAGGTCATCTTGAATAAGGATTTGCTCTATGAACTCTTTTGTTGTTCTCTCCCTCTTTCTTTCTCCCTCAACAGATGAGGCCCCAGTTCATGGGAGTAACCAATATTCCAGCAATAATAAAGCTGGTCATAGGATGAAAGATCATTTGTTTGAGGCTTCCTGTCAGCGTTCTCACTAATAGTTAGCAGTTCCCTGTGGTTCTGACTAAGAAGTCCAGTGGGTCCACCATACTGGGTATGATATGGCAGTGGTAGCTGGCACCGTGCTCAGGTCAAGATGCTGTTTAATGTCTTTGTGTTCTGCTTTTATAGTGGATAATGGTTGAATCATACCAGCTCTAGCACACATTTTCTATTTGTCTAGAAAGCTGAGATTAATGATTTAGAATGTTGACTGTCAATTAAACATCCGAAATAGCCTACAATGCAATGCGCGCAAGATGGAATTCCTTATATTTTAGCAGTCAGATAGATCATGGAACTAAGGATCAGGATACCGTTGCGAATCGATTGCCCCCCCCCCCCCCC